>PVJA010000253.1:35300-53585 GCA_004027025.1 Myocastor coypus
AAAAAAAAAAAAAAAAAAAAAAAAAAAAAAAAAAAAAAAAAAAAAAAAAAAAAAAAAAAAAAAAAAAAAAAAAAAAAAAAAAAAAAAAAAAAAAAAAAAAAAAAAAAAAAAAAAAAAAAAAAAAAAAAAAAAAAAAAAAAAAAAAAAAAAAAAAAAAAAAAAAAGAAAAATGTTTAGGAATTAACCTAGCCAAGGAAGGAAAAGATCTCTACAATGAAAACTATATCATTCTTAACATTACGGTAGAGAACATGTTGTATGGAAAATTACCCCTATTCAGTGGGAATCCTCCCCGCCCCCTTTCTGAATAGGCAGAACAGCACGGTTGTGGTGGCCAGATATAATGGAGTCATAGTCAAAATTCTGATAGCCTTTTTCATGGAATTAAAATAACCCAAAAACTCATATGGAACCAGAAGAGGCCCAGAATAGCAAAGGAAATCTCAAGCAAGTGGAAAATAGCTGCCGTCACACTTCTGGACTTTAAGTTATATAACAAGGCTACCATGCTAAAACCAGCATGGTGGTAGCTTGAAAACAGACACATGGGGCAGTGGAACAGAACTAAGGATGCGAAGACAGTCCCAGGCACACCCAGCTATCCAAGCCTTGACAAAGGGCCAAAAACATGCACTAGAGGAATGCTAGCCTCTGTAGTAAGCATGCTGGGAAAGCCAGCTGTCCATACGCAGAAGATTGAATCTAGACCGCTGTCTCTCCTTTGGTATCAAATTAAATAAAAATGGATCAAAGATCTAAATGTTAAAACAAACCAATCTGATAAAAGATAAAATAGGCAAAACTCTTGAGCACACAGCTATAGGCAAGGTCAGTTTGAGTAGAACTCCAGTTGCACAAGAAGTAACACCAAGACTCAGCAGATGAGATAATGGCAAATCAAAATTTTCTGCACAACAAAGGGAGTAACAAACAGACTTAAGAGACAGTGTATGGGATGGGATTTTTTTTCTCCCAGCTATTCCTGACAACTAGACAACATTAGATCCCCCTGATAACAGGCCTGATCAAAAATGAGCAACTAAAGTGAATAGACACTGCTCTGAAATGTACAAATGAGCAGCGCTTACATTGACTGCTTTTGTCTCATTGCTGAGACAAAATACCCAGTGTATCCAAATAAAGGCATGAAGGTTTATTTAGCTCACAGTGTGTGGAGATCTCAGTTCATACTTGGCTGGTTCCAAGGCAGAGAAGCACATGGAAGAGGGCAGCAGTGCATGGTGGCAGAAAACAGCAGAAACACAATTGGAGGAGCAGAGCAAGCCTCTCTCTCTCCCTCTTATTCTGTGCAGGCTGCCTGCCCCAGGGTAGGTGTAGCTGTCACACCCCTAATCCCAGCATTGGACTATGAATCAATCACAAACTCTGGAAGCACACTCCATGACTACATGAAACTTTTGGGGAACATGTAGACACAAACCATAATACACATGAAAAAATAGTCAACATCCTTAGCTATTAAAGAAATTAAAATTAAAATAACACTGAGGTTCCATCTTACTCCAGAAAGAATGGCCATCACCATGATATTAAGTAATAACAAATGCTGGTGCACCTGTGGGGAAGAAAGAACCCCTCCCTCCACACTGTTGGGAATGTAAACTAGCAGGACCACTATGGGAACCAGTATGTAGATTCCTCAGAATCTGAAACTAGGAATTCCATTTGATTCAGATATTCCTTTTCTAAGTATCTTTCCAAAAAAGTTAAAGAGATGGCCTTACATTGGTGCATGCCTGTCCATGTTTATAGTGGCATAACTCATAACAGACATTGGATGCAGCTTTTGTGTCTATCAGCAGATAAATTGGAAAAAGGTAATATATTTACACAGTGGAGGACTGCTCAGCCAAAAAGAAACATGCATTCTAGTAATGTGTAGACAATTGGAGATAGCCCGAGACCATAATGTTAAGTGAAATAAATCAGACACGCAAGCTTCAATATTGCATGTTCTCTCTTATATGAGACACTCAAAATATAAATAATAGACAAAAAAATAAGATATAGGCATATCTTTTGCAAATGGGAAGCAGACCAACAGGTCGAGGAAGGGGTGGGAAGGGGAATGGGAAAAGAACTAAGATGCTATATGTACGTGCGTCAATTACCCATGAGGAGTGTAATTGCTATATACTGCAAACACGCACAAGTTAAAAACAAAACAAAACAAAAAACTGAAAAAGTTGTGGGTCTGCAGGTAGAAGACAGCCAGCGCAGGGAGCACAGGCACTGATAACAGTTCCTGCACATCCTCCCTTGTCATTCGCAACTTGGAGACTAGGTTATCCCTGGTGTACTTGAGCAGGGGCTGAGAAAGGAACTGAGATGTGTTATGAATGTGTGCTGGACCCCACGGAGATTGTGTCCCTTGCATACTGCAATCATGCTCTAATATAAAAAAGAGGGACTGTGGACAGCAGAAAACAACTAAGGATTTCTTTTTTTGATTCTTTTTTAAAAACCTCTTAGCCCACAACTCGAAAAAATGGCCATGAGTTTCAAGAATTGTGCTGGTTGCTGAGAACTTGGTACCTGATAAGTAACAGCAGTCAGCTTGCATATGCTCACTTAACATCCATGACAACCCTCTGACATCGATATGACTGCTTCTCCCATTTCTAGAAAGGGAAACTGAAGCTCTGATGGGTCAGGGAGATTGCCAAAGGTTGTGTAGTGAGTATGTGGTGGAGCAGAGATGCTGAGCCAGGCAGCCTGCCTCCAGAGCCCCCGCTCTTAACGGCTTCGGTCCATCACAAACCCAAAGGAGCCAGCACTGGGAGGGAGGAGGGGAATGGGTGAAGGAGGATGGGGCTGCTTGAGGGAGATTTTAGCAGATGAGAGAGAAGCACAGGTACTCGACCCCTGTTTGAATTCTGACTTGTCTACCGGAGAGAATAATCTTGCTACGGGGAAAGGTAGAACAAAAGGAAAGAAAGGAGGGCCCAATGTCAGTGTGCAGGCAGGAAGCCAGCGCCGATTCACAGAAACAAACCTCAGTCTCCAGGCATAGATGAAATTCATCTTATGAATCTGCTGGAACTTTCATGCATGAAATCTCTGATGCTGGTTGCTCCGTAGGATACAGAGATGTTACTTTGAGCCTCCCCCCTCCCCTGTGTCTAGCGTCTGCTCTTCCTCAAGACAGCAATGATACTCAAGTCTGCATCTATCTCATGAGAAGCCTTGGGCACAAGAAGCACATAGCCAGTGTGAAGAGTAGGTGTCACAACGTGGCACATTTCTTTAAAAGCTTAACACTGACATGCCGCCTTCCCCACTCTCCTCTGTCCTTGTGGCTGAGTAGTGACCACCAAAGAAAGAGTGGCATGTAGCAAGAATGATACCATGTAACCAGCTCAAAGAATCCAATAAGGAAACAACCTTCCCTTGCTGGGTCTCTAGGCAGGAGGGGTTGCCTAGGTGGCTCTGTGGGCTGCAGCTGGCTCCTATGCATAGCCTAAGTCACATGGACCCTGGCTGGTTGTAGTCGGTGTAAACAGGGGAAAACTGAAACCCTGTCTCTTCATAGGTTTCTCATCCTCACTGTGGTCCCAGGAACATCATCATGGTGATGACATAGGTGCAAGATCACAGCAGAAATGAGAGCCAGCCCACAGCACTCCTCTTGGATCCTTTTGGCCTGGGAAAGTCACAGCGAGCCCCATCTTAGATGCTGAGGAGGAACAGAAAAGCCACCTTGACCTCTTGCAAGGCCCTGCTGAGTGCTGAAGCTTGCTTTGGGTCCACGGTGGTCAACAGTTTACATCCCTTCACTTAAAATGGTCAGTTCAGTGAAGAAATTAGCATCTTTGGGGCTTGAGTGTAAAGTTTGGATGCCTGCACGAGTGTTTTGTGTGTTCTTGACCCACATGGACAGGTCCTTTGTACTGTATGCTGCTCTTGTGTATCTTCATGGCTGACTGCAGTGAGTAGTTTTCTAAATCAGGGAACAAAAGCCCCTCTGAGATCTGTCCTAGGAAATGTTACTCAGCAGCACCAGGCCATTGTCTTGTTTTTCCTAGCACTGCAACAGAAGAGAGGCACATTCCTTGGCACGTCTGAGCAGGGCAGCAGAGCCGAGAGTGAGGCAGGGAGGACCCCAAGAAGATGCAGTTGGCGCCGCCAGCTCAGCCCTCTGATTTCCTCCCAAGATAGACCTTGCAAATCACACCACTGATGATTCTTCCATGTTGTGTTTGCTTGATTGAAATGTAATTGTCAGCAATCTTCATTTGAACTCCACGAGAATAACAACCCCATCTGCTTGCTCCTCTCTGCACGCCAACTCCCTTACAGAGAGCCACATGATAGGCATTCTTTAAATATTTGCTGAATAGAAGAAGGAGCGGTGGCTGAAGACTGACTGTCAACAAACTTCTGAAGTGATTTTCAAAAGAGGACGGCTGTTTTAGAAGCCACCAGGCCGTGATCCTGATACGAGTGGATGGCACAGTCTCAGGCTGAGTTATCAGGCAGATGGCTCATGAGGTGGAGGAAAAGGAACTTGGAGGTGCTGGGAACTGGCATGGGTTCACCAAGAGAGCAGCAGTCTACAGCACCTGCTTAGGCAAGTCTGGCTGGCATGGGGATCCACAGTTTGATCCCTAGTACCACAGGCTGCACCAGCTCTGCCCTCAGGGCAGGCTGAGCTAGCCAAAAATAAAAAAAAAAAGAACACATTGTGTTGTACTGGTTCAGCTCTAATTACTTTTCTGATTGGAATATTGTACTGTTGTAACAGCCTGGAGGCATGATGCATGGGCCTCACAGCAAGGCATCTGTTAAGGGGCAGGCCAGAGGGCTCAGCAGATTAATGCATCCTGCTTAGGCAGACTCAGGGACTGGGGTTCGATCCCCAGCATGCCATGTTGGCCCCACTCCCGGGGTGTGCTGAAATGGCCACTGAGACTGGGTGTGTGCCTGTAATCTCAACATTTGGAAGGCTGAAAATAGGAAGATCACTACGAGTCTGATCTGTGTAGTGAGATCCTGCAGACCCTATACTAAATACATACAAGAAAAGACATCTGATAAGCTATTTTATGTGACTCCCATACCCAACAGGTGGAAACTTGAGTTGGACTAGTTAACATGTTGACATATAAGTGGGTGTTTAATTGTATGTAAAGATCTTCTGCTAAAGTCAGTGCTAGGGAAGGGAAAGAGGTGTTTCTCTCCTAGTACACTGTGGGGCTCTCCTCTTTTATCTTGTTTGCATTTGTCAGTGGCTAGGACATACTTAGGACAGGCAAACATGTTATATTTCCAAATGATTCAAAGCTGTAAAGAATGTTCTTACAGGGCCGGGGAGATAGCTTAGTAGAATCAGCACTTGCCTGGAAAGTGCAAGGTCCTGAGTTCAATCCCCAGTACTACAAAAAACAAACAAACAGAACATAAAGATTGACCTTACATGATAGGAGATGGGGTCAGGATTCTGCATCCTGTGGACAGATCCAGACATGATGGGCTAAAACTAAAAGATGAATTCAAATAGGAATAAAGTTATAGCAGAGAACGGTTGTTAAAGACTCATTCGTAGAGGACTAGGATTGCAGAGGCCCAGGTTAGCAGCACACAATCAATTAGAGCCAGTTCTTTGACACAGTAGATTAAAAAGCTACATTCCTAAACTGAATTAATAGAAATGCAGTGTTAAGATCAAGGGAGATTATAGCCCCCCTGTCTCCTGAATTTATCAGACTGCAACCATTCAATAAAACATTTATTAAGTACCTCTCTCTGTCAAAGTCTTAGCCAGGCACTTGTTAAATAAATTGGTGTGAGTTACAAGGATCTCCTCCCTCCCTCCTGGTGCTGCGCAGGCAGTACAGGAAGGCCCTGGTTTAGAAGTGGGCATGTCACAGGTGCTGGGTCAATGCCAGGATCCCAGCATGGCCTGTACCCTACCTAATCTACACTCTGAGGTTCAGTCTGTCTTCTAAATTTATCTTTTTAAACCTCAAGCCTCTTGTTGCAAGTGGATGGATTTGTTTTGATTTTCTTTTATTTAGTGTTCTTTTAATGGCTCTTTTGATAGCATCAGGGCTTTGTGTCTACTTCTGATTATCCTTTTATCTTTTCTTCTTTGGGCATCAGGGTCACTTTCTGCTACTGCAGAGAGCTTCTCCCTTGTATCTGTGGGAAGGACCCAGAAGCAGCTCAAGGTTATGCTGTCCTTGTAATCATAGGGGAAGACTTTGTCCAGGTGCTCATGTGGAACAGCAAGTTCATCCCTGTGTAAACCGCACGAAGTGTATTTCCCACAGGAAAAAATAACAGGGGTTCTGCTGTGAGGGAAATGGGAAGGAAGCTAGGGAGACAGTCAATATTTATGGAGCTCACTTTTTCTGAAGAAATGGCTGGAATATGGGTAAGAAGAAGGAGAAGAAAGATGGCTATGAACTTCTTCCTCTCTAGTCATAGAAACAAGCTCCTGAGTGCCAACTGGGATTCCCTTTCATCAGTCCTTACCCTAAGGTTACAGTAGCTGCTTTGGGCTCAGGCTGAGGGTTGCTTCTGTCCTTTTCCCTGATTACATCTGGGTGTTGGTGCTCTCTGCCTCTCTTTCTCAGTTGCAGCGGTGGATGCAAGACTGCCCTTGGGTTCCTAGGTTAACAAGCTCAGGGTTGGACTCGGCTTGTGCCAGGCAGTCTGTGCAGACTTCCTGTGTCTGCTCTGCTCATGCCCTGTGGAGGGGAAGGAAGAGTCGCTCGTTTTCAGCTCAGCTGCATCAGTCTCGCTAGCGCAGGATGATCATTTTAAAGGTTCCTTTAGAGTTGGGAAATGTGGCCTCCGGCCCGACTTTTCCTGTCGAGGGGTTATATACTCCCTGTGAACAGGGGTAGAAGATGAATTCCTGGTTCTGGAGAACCTAGCTTAGACTAATACACACACCAGATCTCAGAGTCCCCTGTGAGCCGCCACATCTTCACCTCTTGATTACCTGGGCTCTCGAGGGAACGCTGTCACAGACACCCAATTAAGTCATTAATCTTAGCACCACCAGTTTGGCCCTGGACTTCAGTGTAGGGCTGAAAGTTGGTTTGCAGGAAGTTTTCAATCCTAATGATATTTCCTGTGGCTGATATTAGAATGAGCAAGTTCTAGGAAATGTCGTAAAGCCAGCAGGCCTATGGATGGGTTATTTGGAATAAGAAAATTGGCCTTCATTGAAAAGGTCATTGCAGATTAGACACAAAATAAGTGAGCCACAGGAGGTTTGGAGTGATTATTTGTACTCAAGCTTAGGTCCACAAATGCCATCTTTTTATTTATTTTTTACAGCCTCCCTGAGAAGTTGTACATCATTTGCCTTTCCATTTATGTAGGAAATATTAGTAGTGGAAATCAGCTGCAATCCTCTATAAATCCTGATGACCCCTCATTCCCCATTGCCCCAACTCTGGGAAGAAACATATGGGGTTGGGCATATTAATACATGTTATCTTTAAGCAGATTTTATATACAGCTACATAAGATTCATAAATTCATGTAACTGCACAGAAATGAATACATTATATGTATTTCAAATATGCCACATGAATTTTACCTTTCACGACCTTATGAGATAAATACTCTTTATTTTTATAGATGAAGAAACAGAAAAATTTAGGTAATTTTTCTAAGATTATCAGGCCAGTCAGGTTTCTCCCATGCAGATAATAGAAATCAATCCTGATTTATAAAAGTGGTTTATGAAACCACTTTGTGAAAATGGTCTTGGGCAATTCACAGACACCTGGAGAGAGTGAGAGATCCAGGCCCAGGGGTGGGGCAGCTGGGAGCGTCCATGCTCAGGTCCCCGTGCTGGCTCGAGTGCTTCTTTCTCACAGCAAACTAGGCAGAGCGAGTGGGTGTCATGGCAGCTTGGAAGAGAAGGGAGAAGCTGGGGCTGCAACCTGGAACAGCTGCTCCAGGCTCCGGTGCCATAGCTGATTGTCACTACATTGGTTGGCTCTCTGTGAGAGTTTTGATGACCTGTCTGTGCCCCAGCAAAAGATTCCACCTATGAACAAGAAAGCAGATCTTCCAGCACCAGATGCCAGTGTGAATGACAGATGTGCTGAGCGTACGCACTAGAGGAGGTGGAATAAGGCTTCGGTGCTAGGCTTGCTCAGCCACAAAATCTCTTCTACCTCACTTGGCTGTGGGTTCCTGAGAAAGCCGACATCTGCTAGTATCCATCTCTTGCTGATCCTGACAGGACTCAGGTTTCCTCAAAAGCACATGCATCTGAATAGCTTTTGGTGTGAAAGGGAGGTATATTTGTAAGTGGAAGAAATACATCGCTAATGCTGACTGAGACCTGGGGAAAGTTGAAAGTCATAATGTAGAGAAGTGTTAGTTAGAGACACTATGATGTAATCATTGAAACAAGTGACCCCAACTGCCAGGATAAGAACTTGGAGAGTTTTAGGCCTGTGAGCAAGTAGAGCATCATGGGATATCCTTGACAGTGGTGAATCTTCAAAGCAATCATTTCCATCTCTTAACTTTTCAGCCGCACAGATGACGTGTAGACATGGGGGTCCAAAGATGGAACAGTGCAGCTAAGTCTCATGTCATCTTGACCATCTCCGGTCCCTGGAGACTTCCTCTATATGTGGAACTGCCACTCTTAAAAATTTAGCCCTTATTATTGTTATTATTTTTTGGTTTAGATATTATCAGTTTATTATAAAAGAGACAAGGAAATTAGGTACATGATGAAAGATGGTAGAACTTCCATGGAATAGGCAGCATTGTATGATACCAAGTTTCAGTAGCATAAGTACCTGCCTGACAAAAGCACAGGGTCCTGAGTTCATTCCCCAGTACCACCAAAAAACAACAAAAACTTAGAATCTATGCTGCGCCAGCCCTGCCCCTGGGGTGCGCTGAGATGAAGATTGAGACTGGGCATAGTGGCAAGTGCCTGCAATTCCAGTACTTGGGAGGCTGAAAATGAGAGTCACTATGAGTCTGATCTGCCTGATGAGACCCTGCAGACCCTATAGACCCTGTCCTAAATACAGAGAAAAAAATTAGAATCTATTGAATTGAAAAGATAGATTTGTTTCATAGAAAGTGTGTAGTGCTATTTAATATGTTTGTGCTTCCTTCAGCACCACATCTCAGAGAGTTACTGTGTTTGATGAACTGAATTTCCTCTTGGATTTGTGTGTTACACAGTGTTTGTTGTATAACCACACACAACAGCTTCCTCTGCCAATCTCCTACTGTTAGACATGTAGGATTGTTATGGTTTATGTCTAGTTGTCCCCCAAAGCCTCATGCAGTCATGGGGTGGGGGCTTCTATAGATTGTGAATTGACTCATTAGCCAATGGGATTATGTGTTTTAGTACTGATCTAGAGTTTGAGACTTGATCCATGGAATTATGGACTGAGTACTTCTGGGATTATAGGTATAGCCTAAGGTGGATAGGCTGAGGCAGAGAGCCCCAATGTAGTATAAAGACAGACAGAGAGATAGTCTGGCACTGTAGCGCTATTGCTCTGCTGCCATGATTGGTTGGCTGCCTCTGTCACCTTTTTGTTGCTGTTCTCCCACCATGAACTGGATGCTCTCTGCTCTGTGCCACTCAGCCTTGGGCCAGCCGAATATGGACCGAAACCTCCACAAATTGTGAGCTAAATAAACCTTTCCTTCCTTCATTTTGAGGGTTGGGTATTCATCCCAGCAATGAGTAAAAAGTAACTAAGACAAGGATGTGTGCTGCCTTGGCAAACAGCATTCCAGGGAACATTGTTAACGTGTCTCTGGTCTCTTAAGTCTTTCTTCAGATTGGCTGTGAAGAAGTGGGGTATCAATGAGTCACAGGAGAGGCCCTTTAAATGGTAAAGGTACTGGCAAATTGCTCTCAAAGAGCCAACACCAAATTACATGCCTGCATGCAGCTTTGAGAGCAATGATTTTCCCACATCAGTATTAGCACACTTAGTAATTTTTGCCCAGAGAAAATGCTTTAATCTGCGTGTCTCTAAAGGTTGGTGATGATGAACACCTGTTTGTGTGTTGGTCAGCTATCTGTATTTTTCTTCTGCAAATGACCTGTCCATATTCTTCCTCATCAGGTACCCTCATGTATTCCATTTCTAGAACTCTGAGAACAAAGACGGTCTATCTTGCCCTTGCTGTGTCTCTTCTGCTCAGCAAAGTGTCTGTCATAAAACAGCTGCGAACACTCAGGAAAGTGATCCAGGTCACCACAGCCTCTCCACATGGACTTGCTCTGGTTTCAATCCTCAGCCAAGACCATCTGGAAGTCTCTGTGCCAGTGTGAGTTTTAGGTCCTTGTTATGGTTTATGTCTTGTTGTCCCCCCAAAGCCTCATGTAGTCACTGGGCCAAGACTTCTATAGCTTGAGACTTGACTCATGAGTCACTGGTATTATGTGTTTTAGTACTGATGGGATTATTGGTCTGAGTAGGGCTTGGGACTATGGGTGTGGTCTGGGGCGGATATCCTAAGGCAGAGAGCCTGATAGGAATATAAAGAGAGACAGAGAGACAGACTAGAGCTGTTGTTCTCTGCTGCCCTGTTCGGTTGGCTGCCTTGGCCAACATTTTGTTGCTGTTCCGCCGTCATGAACTGGATGCTTTCTGCCCTGTTCCACTAAGCCTTGGCCAGCGAAATATGGACTGAAACCTCCAGCAACTGTGAACTAAATAAACCTTTCCTTCCTTCATTCTGAGTGTTGGTTTGTCCCACCAATGAGTAAAAAGTAACTAAAACAGTCCTTTAGAAAACTCAGACCCCAGTCAGTTTTGCTAACAAATGATTGCTCTAGAATGGAATGCAATTCTAGATGGGTAGGGGCTTGTTGGTTATCTTTTTTGTGTTTTGTCTGTTCAAGACCAGCCATGCATTCAACAAAATGTGTCCCCTCCTGAATACTCCTTTTTTGGGATTTAGTAGCCAAACTTTTTCATTGTTGTGTTTTGTTTGCAGTGGATTAATGAATGTGTTTATCTTGGGGGGTTTGTACAGTACATGGACATAGCACATCTTAACTCTTTCTTTTTTTATTTTTATTTTTTTCTTGTTTCAGAACTTTTGTTTGTTTATTTATTTTTATGGCCGGTTCAGCCTGCCCTGAGGGCAGGGCTGGCACAGCATATGGTGCCGGAGATCGAACTGTGGTCCCTGCAGCCACATAAGCTTTCCTAAGCAGGTGCTTTAGACCACTGAGCCATCCTGCTGGTCCCCTCTACCTTCTTATAAATGTTCGGCTTCATCCTTCTTTATGCGGAAAGTGTCACACTGTGTATAAATACCACAGTTCCTATTTCCTTTTATTCACTGACTGGCATGTTGTTTCCAGGATTTCTTTATCAATTGTGCTGCTGTAAACATGATATGCTGTATGCCTGCATAATGATATGTTTAACTCTTTCAGGACGACATCTAGAAAAGGAGTAGCTGGGAGGAAAGGAGTGTGTAGTTTTGAGAAATCTCTGTACTGACTTCCATGCGGTTGTACTAGTTTACCTTTTCACTGGCAGTGTAGCCGTGCTCCTGGTCCCACACATCCTCATCAGCATGAGCTGTTATTTAATTCAAAAGCTAATAACCTTTCTTTCTGGATAGAATCTGTTGTTCTAATTTGCATGTCTCTCACACCTAGTGATGCTGACCACTTATAATGTATTTATTGGTACTTGTAATTCTATTTTTAAGAAGTATATATTCATTTTAATTATCCATTTTTGTCGGACCTTTTATTTGGGGAGAGTTTCATGTTTTTTTAAGATCATCATATATTTTAGATACCAGTTCTGTGTCTGAGGAGTTGCTGGCAAAGCAAATTTTCCTATTTAGCAATTTGTTTTATCCTTCTCATGATAATCTCCTTTGCTGTGCAGAAACTTCGAAATTTAATATACAGCAATGCCTTGGATCATGAGCACTCCTGCTAGGAAATAATTTGGTTCAGAAACAAAAGCATTTAGCAACATTTTGCTTCCGTCCACACACTCTGTATTGGGTGCCAAGTACAACCATGGCTCTTTCACCCACGCAACACACATGCAGCTCTCTCTCTCCAAACTGTAAAGTGAATGAAGGTTGCAAACCAAGGTACCACTGTAGTCTGTTTCTTGATGCTATTTTTTGAGTAATATGGGTTCTGCTCACAATGCCTTTATCTTTCGTGATGTCAAGAATTGTATTTACTTTATATGCCAGCAGACTAAGTTTTCTGTTTTAATATCCAAGTCTTTGATCAGATTTGATTTCATTGTAGTACATGGTGAGGAATAGTTTTAGTTCAGTTTTGTTCAAGAGGTCCTTGTTTCTCCAGTGTATGGGATTTTTGTCTTGTTTTGTTTTGCTTGTTTGCCTGTTGTCTAAGATCAGATGACTGAATGCGCCTTGTCTTATTCCTGTATTCTGCTCCCCTGCTCTACGTATCTGTTTTTGTGCCAGTATCATGGTGTCTTTATCACTGTAGCTTTGTGGTATAACTTGAAACATTTCTATCTTATTTCCAGGATGGCTTTTGCTATTATAGGTCTCTTCTAGTTCCACATATGTTAATCATATGATTTTGTTGTAGTTCTGTTAGAACTGCTGCTTATATTTTGATTGTAAGTCCATTAAATCTGTGCATCAGTTTTGGTAGTATGATCACTTGGACTGTTGGCTCTGTCTGTCCAGGAACAGGGGGTTCTATTTGATTTTTTTTAAAGGTTCTGTAGTTTTCTTTATGGTGATCTTTTACTTTCATGGTTAAATTAATTTCTAAGTATTTAAATTTTCTTGGGGGCATTGTTTTCCTAATTTCTTGGTGGATTTGTTGTTGGTGTACAGGAACACTATTGATTTTTATCAGTTGGTTTTGTATCCTATATTATTGAACATGTTTATTAGCTCTAGAGTCTTTTGGTGGGATATTTTTGGATTTCGTATGTAAAGAATAATCACCTCTGTCAATAATGCCACTTTTAATTCTTCTGTTGCTATACATAGCCCTTTTATTTCTTTTTCTTGCTTGATTTCTCTGAATAATATTGTGAGATATTATACTTGAACAGGGGTGGCAATGTAGACATCTTTATTTCTGATTTTAAAGGGAAAAATTTTAGCTTTTTCTTATTCAATATAATGTTGGCAGTAGGTTTGTCATAAAGGGCTTTCATGAGATTGACTAAGGTCCTTATATACCTATTTTCTTCAGGGTTTCTATTATGAATATATGTTGGATTTTTTCAAAAGCTTTTTTTCCATCTATTACTATAATCATATGATCTTTGTCCTTGCTCTGTTATATGATATTTATATTTATTGATTTGCATATGTTGAGCCACCCATGAATGTATGGGTCATAATGTATAACATTTGTAACTGTTTTTTTTTTTTTTGTAACTGTTGCATATTGTTTGTTTACAAGTACCTTGTTGAAAAATTTGTGTGTGTGTGTGTGTGTGTGTGTGTGTGTGTGTTTGTTTAGAGACATAGTTTCTCTATATGTTCAGGCTGGCCTTGAACTCACTTTGTAGCCCAGGCTGGCCTCCAACTCACAGAGATCCTCCTGCGTCAGTCTCCCAAGTGTTGGGATTATAGGTATGTGCTACCGTACTTGGCTTGTTGAAGATTTTTGCATCTATGTTCATTGAAGAGATTGGCCTATTTTCTTTTTTAGTTGGGTCTTTTCTTGTTTTGAAAACAGGATAATTCTAGCTTTGAGGAATGGTTTTGAAAGTATTCCTTCCCTTTCAAATTCATTAGAGAGTTTGAGGAATATTGTTGTTAGATCTTCCCTGAAGTTCTTGTAGAATGCAGTGGTGAATCCAACTAAGAAAAATCCTGGGGCTAGGGAGATAGCTCAGTGGAAAAAGTGCTTCCCAGGCAAGTGTAAGATCCTGAGTTTGACCCTGGGTACAAAGCAAAAAATCCTAAAATTTTCTTAGTTGGTAGATTTTTTTCTTTAACCACAACCTGTATTTCATTGCTTACTATTGGACTGTTTAGTGCTTTTCTATCTTCTTGTTTCCATTTTAGTGGTTTAAATGTGTCTGGGAATCTTCATTTCTCCTCGGTTCTCTAATTTATTGGAGTACAAGTTTTCAAAGTATTTCTAATAATTCTTTAGAGTTTGGTCATATCCACTGTGATTTCATCCTTTCATTTCTAATTGCACTAATATGGGTCTTCTCTTTCCTTCTTTTGTTGAGTTTGGCCAAGGCTTTATTTGTTTTGTTTATTATTTCAAAACCAGCTCTTTAGGTCATTAGTTCTTACTTTGCTCTTTCAGTCTCCATTTCATTGTCACTAGCCTGTATCATTTGTTTCCTTGGAGTGGTTTTGGGTTTGGATTGTTTTTGTTTTTTTAGGGTCTTGAGGTGTATGATTATGTCCTGTCCTTGGACTCACTCCGCTTTACTGATATGGGCGTTTATGACAGGAAATTTCCCTTTTGGATTGCTTTCACTGTGCCCCATATATTCTAGTACTGGCTGTACTGGTGCTACCATTTGATTCTAGAAATTGTTTTAAGTTCTTCTTTGATTTCTTATGTGATCTATTGATTATTGAAAAATGTGGCATTTAAACTACAGTTGTTTGGAGACTCTGTGGTTTCCTTTGGCATTGATTTCTAGTTTCAGGGCATTATCATCTGGTAATGTATATGAAATGATTCATTTCTTTTATACTTACTTAGGCAAGCTCCTGGGCTAGTATGAGGTCTATTTTGGTAAACATTCCATTTGCTACTGAGAAGAGTGCATAGTTTGTTGTGATATGATAAAACAGTGAGACAGTCCATTAAGTCTGTTCAAAGTTGTGGTTCAACTCCTATTTATTTTTTGTCTAGTAGTTCTATTCGTGAGAGCAGGATATTTAAGTCTCCTGCTATGATTACTCGTTTGATCTTGTAGTGTCTGTTTTGTGAAGTTGAGTGGGCCACCAACTTCAGTGCATAGAGATGTGTGGTAAGCCTCTGACTTGCAGGCTTTAGAGTTGCCGACTTTTACACATACAAATGGACCTTGCATTATGAGTATTCATAGGTGTGGAGAAATCGTGGAAGTAGCTTAGAGGACTCCTGGACACTGTCATGCTTGTGGTACTGTGTGCTTACTGTACAGTGTTATATTATGGTGTGCAGCACACAGTGTTAATCAGAGCCCAGGATGCATGGAAGCAAGGAGTGGCGATGTGGAGGGGACTGCTAGGGAAGTGCAGAGCAATGGGCATTGTGTATCTGTGTTAAAGGTCTGTATGACTCACTTTGTCAGACTCATGAATGAATCTGATTTATGCACATTCTCATGGAATGGAACCTGTTCCTAATTCAGGGACTTAGAATACAATTGTCATCTCTTACCATTGAGTTTTCTTCTTAACTAATAGTAGTGATCTTCTTTGGCTCCTTTGATCAGATTTGGCTTGAAATCTGCTTTGTCTGAAAATAGGATGACCATTCCTTCTTGCTTTCAGTGGGCTGTTGCATAAAATACTGTCTTCTGTCCTTTGATTTTTAGTCCATGACTTTCTGTTTATTGTAGATGTCTTTTGCATGCAGCACATGATTGGGTCTTGGATTTTGGCCTAGTCTTCCAATCTGTGTCTTCTTAGCGGGAAGCTAAGGCCACTTCCACTGGGAGCAGTTACTGAATGGTGTTACTCTCATTGCATTATTTTTCTGTGGTTGATTTCTTTATTTTTTCCTCTTGTTTAACTGCTCATCCTGCCTACTGCATTCATTCCACCAAACATTTTGTCATTGTTGGCTCCATCATTTCTGCCTGTGATATCCTTGAGAGTGTTTTTGGAGTGCTGACTGATTTGGGGGTCCTAGATTTCTTAAAATGTTCTTTTTTCATGGAATCTTCTTAGTTTTCCACCAGTTTTTGGAAGATAGTTTTGTAGGATGTATTAGTCTCAGTTGAAATTTGTTTCCATGGAGGGATTGAAGCACTTCACTCTAAGCTCTCCTGGCCTTTACTGTTTGTGTTGAGAAGTCTCTTGTACTCCTAAGGGACTTATCTTTATCAATGATTTGTTATTTTTCTAACATCTTTTAAAATTATGTTCTTACATTGGATTTCTTGAATTTTAACTATATGTCTTAGAGAAGCTGTTTTCTGGCCATGGCTATTGAGTTGTGTGAACATCTCACTTACCTGAATGTCACGTTCTTTCCCCATTCTTAGATTTTTGCTGTGCTTTCTGTAAGTGGATTTTTAAAATTCCATGCATGCTATTCTCTGACTTTTCTCTAACTCTGCCTTTCTGCTCATGAGCCGACTTTGCTCACTGTCTGGAGAACTTCAATTGCCCAAAGAGTGAACTTGGTGCAGTCCCAGGTATCCCAGTCCTCTGCAGTCCTCAGTGAGAGGATGTGGTGAGAACCCTGGGTGTCATTGTTTGTGGGAGGAGAGGGTGGCTGTTTTTCGGTATAACAACCCTTTTCTCTTTCCTAAGTCCTGCCTCTCTAGGTAGGTGCTGCTTTCTCATGAAGTCTTTAGGCTTCAGTCCTGTAACAGGTAGGTTCGTGCTCCAGGGGCACTGTCCTTTTCTAATTTCCAAGTGAAGCTGTATGCTATCTCATATGCCACTGCCCGGTTTCTCCAAAGCCTTGTCTCATGCAGCTCACCCTTTCAGTGGTCCTCTTTCTGGTGGGCAGTTGGTAACTCTGAGCCTATTCCATCATTCAGGCTGCTAGTTCAGGCCCCCTCCTCCCTCAGGTCACCCCATCTTCTCTCAAGATAGTGCTCATGCAGACCTGGGTGTGGAGATGCCGTGATCCAGAAGGGATCTGGCTTCTCCTTTGGTCCAGCAAGTTTTTCTTTCCATTTGTCCTCCCACACCAGGCTTTCTTTCTAACTTCTTCCCCACAGCATTTGCTTTTTTCTGGTGCTTGGTTCCATCCTTTTCTGTCATACCTGGTTGACCACGAATGTTTTGCTAGAGACGAATATTTAAAAACCAAAATATTTCAAATAAGTTGCCTAGATTTTTTACCTTCCTTGTGACATAGTAAACACAGTGTCAATGGATTTTTAGAAGAGCTGAGTTCTCTTCAGCTTACTATAACCCCTGATTACTTGGTCTTTGGAGATACTTGAATTTGCACCTTCTAGTTGACAATACAGTTGTAGAAAAAAGTAAATTTATTTAGACAAAAAAGATAGCTGAAAATACAAAGCAATATGTAGTAGTATACTAAGTGGATGATATCGTGTGAACTTTCAGAAGAAGTCTAAGGAAGTTGAGGTTGAGGAAGACATGGGGGAAAATCACAACATCCATGTGGTAAATTAGCTGGACTTTAAAGTTTGGCAAACATTGCTGGGTGAGGTGGCTCTGAGGTAGAGCTGAGGGGATACTGATGAGGTTCTAATAGAAAGCATGTGGATTTCCTTGACCGTCAAGTTTGCAAGACCAGGAACAATCCTACCATTTATGTATTACCTAAACACTTTTAATGTGGAAAATTCTGCTTGCACTTTTCCTTGCTGGAGTTAGGGTTCAATGTTTCTACCAGATTCTTAAGAGATTCATAACCCATAAATGGTAAGAATGATTGCTATAGGGGGATGTTTGGTGATAACGTTAAAAATGTGGTTTGAGGACCAGCTACAAGGGGCCTTGGTCTTCCAGGGGAAATTCTTGTTGTTGTAGGTGATGGAGAGGTTTTCCCTATAACTTTGAGGGTGATCTGAGCTACACATTAGTTGTCATAACATTTATTTCACTTTTTTAAAGTTTCCCATCTACACTGAACTTTAAAAAGAATCAATCTGCTGGAGGGTTAAGAATGTAAGTTAACAGACCAAAAATTGGAGAAAAAGAAGGGCTATAAGGATAGCCAATATTTTGGCCCTAGCCCTTCAAGGTCAATAAGGACCCAGGATATAAGAGAACCTGTGCTGTAATATCCTATAACTCAGAGGTGTCCCAAATTTTCTGGTCAAGGAGATTATGGGACCTCAGACGAAAGGGATGAATGAACTATAGTGCATCTAAGGAAAGTCACCCAGAGAAAAACATTCTCTCAGGCTTTCACAGAAAGCAAAATGGCCAAGCAATGGCCGTGACTCGTCCCGAAGGCTGACACTAACAACAGTTCTACAAAGTACTGCCTATGGTCCCAAACTTAATCCTGAGGGGCTTTGACCCTGGAAGATACAAAAAGATGAATATTTTGTTATACAGGTCTTGCTTCGACTTGCCCTTGACCACCCAGCAAGAAAAAAAAATGCTTAATTACAATGTATGAAACGCAGAGCTAGATTGGTGAGATGAGCT
>PVJA010000253.1:53685-79135 GCA_004027025.1 Myocastor coypus
ATTTAAAAGGGTTAATGTTTAATTGTTTGATCAATCTTATATACCTATATGTATTAATCTAGACTGATCTGATGATGAAAATATGTAATATAACCATTGTTAAATTTAAACAATAAAAATATTAAATAAAAAGAGAATAAGTAGTTGGAAGACAATACTATGTATTAGAACAGATACTGTGAAATTCATTACTTTAAGTGAATTTCTGTACCATTTGTACTGTTTTTGTTTTCATTCTAATTTGTACTTTTTTATTTTTTTTTTTTGTACTTTTTAAGAAATAAAAAATTAAAAAAAATAATAATCAGGAAACCTAAGTTCCACTCTGAATTTTGCTGGTGGGAGCTCAGAAAAGTTAATTAAGTTTCAGAAAGCAAGAAAAACAAAACAAAACAAAACAAAACAAAACAAACAAAAAACCTTTTAATGATTATTTATTGAAAAAAAAGTAAAAAGAATCAAAATGAAAATGAAACTCATATAACATAAAATTAACTGTTTGAAACTACAATTCATTGACGTTCAATACATTTAGGATGTTTTGCAACTACCATGTTTGTAAAGTTGTAAGACATTTTTATCCCCCGGAAAGAAGCCCCACACCCATTAAACAGCCCCCTATCCATATCCCCAAACACCACTGGTCTGTTATTTGGTTTTACTCCTTAATAAATTCTAGATATTACAACCCCTATCAATATTTTGTAACTCAATAGTGGTAGAACGGCCTTTCTTTGTATGTATAGACCATACTTTGTTTACCTAATCATCGGATGGTGGACATTTGGGTTCCTTCTATCTTGAGTTATTGTGAATATTACCGCTGAGACCATTCAGGTTCAAGTATCTGAGTACTTGTTTTTAATTCTTCTGAGAATAAAATTGCTGGCTCATAGGGTAATATGTGTTTAATATTTGAAGCTATGATGAACTTCTGTGTACTTTCTTTAATCTTTTCAGTAGCTGAAAAAATGATAAAGAGCCCTGACTCTTAAAGAAAATAAATTACAAAGAAGCAAAATGATGATCAGAAAGTTAAATGGCTTTCTTAAGCTCACACAGTGACAAGAGTTGTTAGAATTGAGATTTAACTCCAGGTCTGACTGATTCTAGAACTCAAGCCTTTGTCTGCCATATTATTTTACTTAAGAGGGAGTGCCTCTCACAGTGCACCAGTGAATGGGTTGTCTAGTTTTCTTACTCAGCCAACTATTAATTGAAAGAAAAGTTATTTTGTTTCAAGAGTGTTAAGCACTGGTAAAACTGCCAGACAAGTATTATCTGCTGTCCTGAAAGGGAGCTCTGCCACGATAGGGAGATGAGCACAGTCTCCAGGGGCACCTGAAAGCAATGGGAATGGTGCAACACATGGTACTGGGGAATCAACCGTGGTTCCTGCAGTTGCCTAAGCTTTCCTAAGTAGGTGTTTTAGACCGCTGAGCCATCTCACCAGCTCCAGCAGCAGGAACATTTAATCTCCCAGCTTCTCTTCTTTCTCCATTCTGACAATCACACCTTCCATCTCTCCTCACCTCAGAGCCCTTTGTCCCTGGAGGAACAGTGGCTTCCCTTAGAGAGGAATTCTCAAGCAGCATGTCCTTGTGCGAGGCTGCACAAAAATCAGAGTCTTCGTGCAGGAATTGCCTATTGCTTGTCATGGAAAACTTAAGTAGTATTCATCAGAGTTAGTTTCTTTTGACTATGGAAATGTGAAAGTGATCATAGGTACTCCTTTTTAAATTTTTTAAAATCACTTTATTTATTTGGTACAAGATCTGGCTACACAGCTCAGACTCACTCAGTGATCCTCCTGTCTCAGCCTCCCCAGCACTGGGATTACAGATGTGAGCCATCATAGTGCACCTAAGGTTGCAGGGCCAGCATGACATGAGGTACTGGGGATCAAAATTGGGCCCTTGAACTTGCTAGGCAGGTGTTTAGACCGCTGAGATACCTCCCTAGCCTGACAGTCCTTTTTAAAACAGATCCCAAGATAAATGAAGAGTAATACTGGAAACAATGTTGTTACTGGATAACTGGAAACTGAGACCTGGTCACTGCAGAAAAGTGAAATAGATTATTTGTGAATGATTGTAGGAAAGTGCCAACATTGCTGTGGGGGCAGCCAGGTGGCAGTTTCTATTGTATCGGCTGCCCAAGAGAGATAATGAAGAGCTTAGCTCTGTCCCCAAATGTTCCCATCCTATTCTGAAGTGGTGTCTTTTATAAGCCTACTAGAAGCGAAGAGCCACTTCAGATACTAGTATGTTAGTGGCTAGCTGTCTAGTAAGGCATGTGCTACTGAAGTACAAGATTATATTTCCAAGTAAGTTTTTAAACTCTCTTGATGTCTGTTATCCCTTCCATGAAATAAAAGCTTCTGGGTTATACCTTGATTTTTATGTTTGTGTGTTTGGTTTTGTACTCGGTCATTCATCTTCTGTGTGCACCCAGGGGACCATGTGTGAGTTCACTTGCCCTGGAGCTTCCCACTGGCTTGGCTAATGGGACACAGGAAAAGGAGACTGGAAAGAAAGAGGAAATGGCATTGAGAGTATTTGAATTCCTGGCTCACTTCTTGATGGGACATGGGCTGGTGTTGGTTGTTTCTGTGGTAGGTCATAACTCCTGCAAGGTGGTGGTCTTACTTCAGTGTGACAGATCTTATTGAGTTCTGGTAACACTCTGGCCATATGTCCCTTCAGTCTTGGGTATGGTAGCAGATACCCACATTTGTTAGGTCTAGACAGGGGAGGACCATTCCTTGTGGGTTCCTTTCAGCTTGTACATGTCTCTGCAGAGAATTTGTCACCTCCCTCCCCCTTTGACATGCCATCTGCTTTCCATTCTGACCCTGTTAGCACTGTCACCCAGTGCCTCTTGTCCTGTGGCAGACTGGTACGAGAAGACTGGATGGGAAAGAATCTCAAGATAGAACGGAATGCAGCTTGACTCTGGTACTTTCATCTTGTGCCTCATAAGGCTGGACCAGAGAACAAGGAACTGAGGCATGAAGTACTTGGCCAGGATATAGAACAGGAGGAAAACAGAAGGGAAGCAATCTAGGACTGAGCAATCTAAATAGAGGAGAGAAAAATAAGTCTAATGGAGTTATTGCTTTGTAGAAACTTGAGGGGAAAATATTCATTTCAGCCATATACAGCTTTCACAGATGTTCTTCTCACTAGGGTAAACTGTTCTTTTCCTTAGCATACCTGGAGAGGGTAGAACTTCCAGGCATAGCTGGCCTATTTTGTGAATGCTCAGGAGCACAGGCATGAAGAAGGCCTTGCCATGGGTATGTTGCCTGTCTCCGAGACACTTCCAGGTTTGGCGGCCTTCTGGAGGGCCTCATGGGTTCATCATAGTGTCACTGGTTATGATTTATTCATTGCAGTGAGAGGCTGCAAAGCAAAATGAGCAGAGGGAAAAGTCACCTGGGCTAAGGTCTGGGGAACCGGGCTCAAGTTTCCCAGAGTCCTCTCCCAGTGGAGTTGCACGGGACACACTTATATTCCTCTGGCAACACGTGATGTGTTGTCTTCCAGGAAGCTCGCTAGATACACAGGGTCCAGAACTTTCTTTCTTTTTTTTTTTAATTGAGGGCTTGTTACATGGTAACTCCCTGCTGGCCGTGTACCCAGATTCCACACTCTCATGGGGAGAGCAGGTGTTCAGTGCAAACTGCCTGGTTTATGCAAATGGAATAAGTCACAGGGAATCTTCTTTTCCATTTTAGAAATGGTGGGAACCCTCCTAGGACCCAAGTTTCTAGGTGCCAGCCAAGGTCTGTGATTTCAAGAAGTTATTTCTAAAGATAGTATTCCTTAGGCTCTCCCTGCTTGTTCTTTTCTATACTGTCATCTTGCTCATCTCTGTGTAAAGAAGGCAGAAGTACATTTCTCCAGCAAGTATGATTTTTCTTTCCTCAGAGACCATGAAAACGTGGGGATTTGTAGAGTGTCAGTTTAGGTTTCTTTTTCCAGACAGCTTAATGATTTCTTAGACTCCAAGCACTAATGACAGTTGCCTTCAATTAACTGGTTATCCTCAGTCCTTTTATCCTTTGCATTCCATCCTGAGGGCTGAAATCCAGCTTGCTGAGACCATCCACACAGCATAGGAGACTTGCCACTCAGGGGTTTTCTAGGAGTTAAAACCTGTGTTACAGAACAGCTGCCACCAAACAAACTGCTTCGTTCACAAAGCTCTGCATTCTGGCTGTGGAGCACAGTACTCCTGGATTCCCTCCCAGCTTGCTGTCCTAGTTTCTACCCATCCATGGTCCACAGGATCTTGTGGCCCTCAGGCACAGAATTCTCTCCCTAGCAGATACTGCACTTGCTGACCCCTCAGTTTATGCTGAGGTTCAGACCTTGGTGTTGGTCTCCTGGACAGCAGGGGAGGCGGTAGCAATTTTTGGTTAGGCACCTGCCTCATTAGGGGCTTTGCTTATTCAGCAAGACATGTGATTCTACGTTCCAGTAAGGTAAGAGGAACACTTCTCCAGACCTAAGGATTCAGGGGCATCGTACAGTTGGAGGAGCTCAGAAGCTTATTCCTAGGCTCAGAGGCCCAAGTCTGATAATCCCTTCTTTTGGTAAGACCTTGACCTTGATGGAGAGATATACCTAGGTTGTGAGGTTCTGTCACTTTCACAGTTGAGTTTTGTGTTTGTTTTTCACTCTGTTTTCATGCTAAAGAAGAATAAGGATTCTTTAAATATTGCCCAGGGGGTTCTCTGACACAATTTGCTCTTAATTTTTGATTTCCCGGAGGCTTTTTTTTTTTTTTTTCCCTTTGGAGCACTCATGGAATTTAGCCACAGCAACAGCCACCATACTCAAAACCCTTATTATTCCTGAATCTCTTACTGTTCTCCGAGACCAGAGATGTTGCCCCTGCCAGGGCATCTCCTTCCACCCCTAGCTGGCCCCAGTCTCCACAGGTGCAAATCTCAGCAGTCACACTACCCCTTCTTGTCAGGGACAGATGGTGTTCCAATCCCCACAAATTATGGACACCTCATTGCCAAGGGGCCAACCAGCAGTCCCGCTCCAGAGCCACCTTGAGTGGTTTGGGTTCTGGGGATTACTTCTTGTAGCCACCTCTTAAAGCAGCATGACAGGGAGAATATTGGCCAGGCATGACTGAATTCCTAAAGTCAGGGAGTATGTTTGTTACCTTACATGGTAAAGGGGATTTTGTAGCTGTGTATTAAGTGAAGGATCCTGAAAAAGATTTTCCTGCATTACATAGATAGGTTCATTGTAGTCATAAGCAACATTTTATGAGGATGCAGGAAGGTCTAAGTCAGAGAAAACTATGTGATGATGGAAGCAGAAAGTGGTATCAAGGAAGACAAAGAGCTATTAGAGCTGGAAAAGGAAGAGAACGGATGGTCCCTTTGTTTCCAGGAAGAACACAACCCTTCCAGTATCTAGACTTAGCCCAGTGAGACCTGGCCTGTACTTCTGATTCTGGAACTGTAAAATAATAAATTTGGATTGTTCAAGCTACCAAGTCTGTGGTAATTTGTTCCAGGTGTTAGGAAACTCACATGATTGGGGCAGCAATTTGGGAATACATGAGTTCTTGAGGGACTGTTCTCAGAAGAAACCTGTAAGAGTGAGGAGGAACAGGTGAGAGGCAGAGCTCCATGTGTCTGGCCAATAATCTTACTCAGTGTTTCTCTGGCTCATGGGGTGTGGCGCTCTGGACACAATCACTGCACAATGGTATTCCTTTGAGCCAAGGGTAGTGGCCTTTGATTCCAGCGTGAGGTGGTCACTGGCTGCCCTTGAATTGGTGGAGAGAACTGGCAGAGCAGAATGCAGCCTCTCATGTCAGCCCAGCAGACATGAGTTCCCAAGAGAAGGCTCCTATGTGCTGTTAGCAGCCAACACCCACCAGCTAGATGGTAGGTCACAGTCCCTGTCAAGCGGTAGATTCCAGAATCTTTGTTTAGGGCGGAGCCTGTACACCTAAAGGTCACCCAAATACGCTAGACCAGAGAAATATTTAAGCAATGGTGGCATTGCATTCTGACTGTATTGGCCATCAAATGCAGCCTCATTCTCACCTGCATGAATTCACCTAGGTGAACTCAGCTGCTTGCTAACCAGCTACTTAGAGGTTTTGCAGCATTCAGATGATTGCTGAATTCTTGCAGCTTCTGTGTTAGTTTGTTGAAGCAACCTTGGCTGACCTAGTGCATGGGTGATCTTGCAGCTAGCATCAGACCACCAGCAGGACTGCGTTTGAATGAGAAGCCCCTTGAACTCTCCAACTCACCTGGGGCACTTTGGCTGGCCTGGGGCTTCTAGGTGGGAAGCCCTGGCTCTGGACACCACTCCTTTTTCTGTCACCTAACCTGATCCACATGGGAAGTGGCCCACCAGCAGACAGCCACCAATGGAGATAGCATTTCAGCCTTAATTATTTCACCCCTTGACAACACAGCAAATACATCTAAGCTGATGGAAAATGGCATGCTTTGCTGAGCCAAATCCTGCCCTAGATCCATAATTTGATACAAAAGCTTCACACAAATTGAAATTAAAATGCATTTTAGATGCTTCCTCCCATCAAAGCAGTTGACACCAGCAGGCTTCTCTCTTTCACAGGTTCGCTTAGAAATAGGGGAAACTGGGTAGCTGTGCTGTTGGCGGCCGTGGAAGTGACACAGTCTCCCTGCTTGCCAACTGCAGGCAAGAACATAAAGTAAAATGAAAACCAATTGGAGGCCTAATTATCCTTTTTGAGATGACTTCCCTCTGTAGAGTGGTCCATTAAGTCCAACAAAGGCACCTTGCCTTTCCTCTTTCCCCCTTGAGGCTTGGGGCCATGTAAGTGGGGCGTCATTAGGAATTACGAGGTGGAGGTTATACACATATGTAATGGCCTAACTGCTTTCCAAGGCAGTGCCCGGATTCTTAGAGTGGATGGAGGGGCCCTGTTTCCTCACATATTTCCTGGATGCATATGAGGGCCATTTCAGGTCCTCCTGTGCATGAAATGGTTCTGTCATTGTTTTGATTCATTGTGAGGACAATAAGACATCTCGTGGTCACTGATTGGCTAGTTGTGTTTATTTTTGTGTGAGCTGTCTCCTTGAGACCTTTGCCCATTGTTTAAAATGCAGGGTCTTTTCCTTTTATTTAACCTGTTCTTGTTTTTGTTCTTCTGAGACCGAGTCTCTCACTACGTGGCCCAGGTGGGCCGTGAGCTTGGATGCACCACTGTGTCCAGCTTCTTTTCTTTTCTATTGATAGGTGCTTCCATTTTTTAAACCCTTGGAGGGTTCTTGTTATTTGGTTTCTCTCCTGCCGTATGGCCTGGATGGGAAAGCCTGCTTGGGCTAACTCTCCTTCTTTCTCTTTGCTTTTCTTCCCTTTAGTTTTTATTTTAGAATACAGTGCTTGTACCCTATGGATGCAATAAGCATGTGCTGATTGACTGTTTTATTTATCAGATTTTTATGGCTTCTTTCCTCTGAAGAGCTCCACAGACTTTATAGTCATTAACTCAATAACCCTTGAAGCACTCTAGTGTGGAAGCAGTAATTACTGTTGAGTTTTCGAGATGGTGAAACAGAAGAGCGGAATTTCCCCAGAATTATTTTCGAGGGCCTCAGTAGGGGGCCTAACGGCATCTTAGCACCCCCATCAATTTTAGATTCAAAGAATGGTTAGAAGGGTCAAAGTCAGGGTGACATGTGCGTGACCATGAGATCTATAATGACTTTTCAGATTGAAGTAAAACAGAGATAGTTATGTGTGCCAGCTTGAATCCTAGCTCATCTACTGAACAATTGTGTGGTGATGGACAGCAAAAATAGTGATCATTTATTGGGCTCCTATGACAGTGTATGTGGGATGCCCTTTATGCATAGTTGTATCTGTCTTTCAGAGCCATCCTGTGACCTGCTGAAAGGCTAGTAAGTGGACCAAGATGGCATGGAACTAAGAGTTGGTACATGCAGTAGGCTGGGGATAGCTTCTAAAGACCCAGCTCTTCACTCATAGAGCCTGGGGTTGTGGCTTTGTTATAACTAAGGCACCTGAGGTAAGGCAGTCTCAGTCCTACTCTGCCAAGTGTTACTATAGGAGACAGGAAGGAATAGCTAACAGACAAGAGGAGGCCTTGTGAAGACTGAGACAGAGATAGGATTGATTGAGCCAAGAACCAGTGGAGGTTGTCAAAAGATGAAAGAGGCAAAGAAGGGTCCTTTTATAGAGTCTTCAGAGGGAGTGTGATTTTGCTGATGACCTTAATTCAGATTTCTGGTCTCTATAACCTTAGAAAATAAAGTTATATTGTTTTAAGCCTTCCAGTTCATAACAACTTGTTACAGTGAACATAGAACACTAATAGCATGTAAGGTGGGAACCAAGATGACCTGGACTCCAAGCCTCCACCCTTCACTGTGATGCCATGTGCTGGTTGTATGGCAGCACCTCTTGTCTTGGTTAGTTTTCCTATTGGCAAGACAAAATATCTGATACCCACAAACTAAAGGAGAAAAGATGTATTTTAGTGGACTGTTTATAGAAGTTTGAGTCCTTATTCTGCTGGCATCAAGGCAGGGCATCAAGGCAGGGCATCAGGAGCGTGGGGGAGGAGAAACAGTGGATGGCATGGCAGGCAGGAGGTGTTGGAGCAGCAGAGCTCAGCCTCCCCTTCCTGTACATGCCATCTAGGCTGCAAGCCTTTCGGGTGGTAATGCCCACATCCTGCTTTGTGCTAAGCCAGTTGGTGGACTAATTTGATTGATTACACTCTCAATTCTTATTTACACACCCTTAATCCAAATTGACACACCTTTGGCCTGGAAAAGTCCCACCATGAGCTTTTAGGGGACATCTAGATGTAAGCCACAATACCTTGGTATGTTTGTCTCCCCATATGTGTGTAGGACCAGCACCATGCTCCCTCCAGAGCAGTGATTAAGTGAAGTAATGTTTGTAAAAGATAGAGAAGACAGTTTGCTTTAGCTCTTCTTGCTCCTAGACTTGTGGGTACCTTTGCTCAGAGGCCTGAGGAATTGCTTGCCTATAAATTTTAATCTGGAATACATTCAATCTCTGTGGTCATAATAGAACCACAGGAAGAATACATTTTATATTTTTGTGTGTAGGGGGAGGGGGTCCTACGCTAAAGTAGCCACCATTTTTATAGCTTGTAGTGGAGTAAGTACCTTGAGGAGATAGGTCAGTCAGCTGGTGGTTTTATTTTCTGGTTACCTATGAATTGGGTATGTTCATTTTGTGTCTTTCTTTCTTTTATTTATTAATTAAGGGCTGGCCAAATAGCTCTGGGCTGGCCGAATAACTCAGTGGGTTAAAGTATCTGCAAGCAGGCACAGAATAGAAACCTCAGCCTGCTGGTGGGCACCCTGCCCCTGGGGTGTGCTGAGAGGGCAGTTGAGACTCGGCGTGGTGGTGTGCACCTGTAATCCCAGCTCTTGGGAGGCTGGGGACAGGTGGATCACTAGGAGTCCAATCTAGTAGTGTGACCCTGAACACCCTGTATACCCTTTCAAAAAAAAAAAAAAAAAGGAAAAAAAAATACTTATTTGTTCTATAGTACTGATAATAATTGAAAACCAGGGCCTTTGTACTGAGTTACATCCTCTGCTTTTTTTTTATTTAAAAATTTTGATACAAGGTTATGCTAAGCTGCTAAGTAGTCCAGGCTAGGCTTAAACTTGTGATCCTCTGTCTCAACCTACTGGGGTCAACCTACTCATGGTCACACACCACCATACCTGGCTTGGCTTTACTTCTAAGACTAACAGTGCTCATACAGACAGCTAAGTTATACATTCCTGCTTCTTGAGTCCCCAGTGCCAACCTTGGATTTGTTTTGTGCATGTAGAGCTTTCATAGTACTCCAGGACACAATTCAGACTCAAGACTAAGATCTATTGCAGTGAAGGGCTACCAACCAAAATTAGCAAAGGGAAGAGGGCATGTGAGGTAAAGCCTGGAAGGTTCTCAGAGCGCTTTCCCAGTGGAATCATACAGGAGTCACTTAAGCCTCGCAGCAGCAAATTGTGAGAACATGTATGAAATGTTGCCAACCAGGGAATCTCACCAAAGATTCAGGGCCCAGTGATTTTGTTGAGTTTGGTCATGTAAGCATGCTTGGCATTTACCAAGATTCTGACTCCTAAGGAAAGCAGGTACTCAGTATAAATTTTATTCTTGGACAGTTGTAGCCACCGTCACTAACCAGGGAAGGTGAGAACCTTTTAAAAATCCAAGTTCCCAGATATTAGCCAAGGGCCATCCTTGCCAGTAGGCTTTCTGAAAGTGAGCAGGCCAGACAACCTGTGCTTACTCTAGATTTATTTTACCTAATTAACATAGGAAGCATACATGGTTGAGAGTAGCATTATTCATAATTTAGGAATGAAGGAACTGAGTGAGTTTAAGACCTTACTCAAGAGCATCACTGTCAGATGCAAAGCCAGACTAGTTGGACTGTAACTACTGTGCAATTAACACATTTGCAACACAGGCGGGGTTGTGGGGGAGGTGAGAAGGAATTCTTCAGAATGGTTCTGGCAGACAGCATGTCAATGGGCTATGCTGCAGTGGTCCCTATAGCATCAGGGACTTAAAAATACAACGTTGTATTTATATCTTTTCAGGCTAGCCGGGATACTGTTTATGTAAAAATCCCTACTCTGCACCCTTACTGCTAGAACAGCCACTGTCCAACACCAGGGAAGAAGGACAGTGTGCGTGGAAAATTGTGCTTTGACTCTTCAAGGTTCCTCTTTAAAGTGTGACATGCAGAGCTTCCTTTGGCCAAACCAAGTCACCTGACCTTGCCGAACTTCAGGAGCACAGGGAAGTGAAATCCTACTGGGACTTCTCTGCTGACAACCAATGATGGCGCAGCCACCATAGAGGCCTGGCTTCTAGGAATTGCATCTTCTCCCTGAGCTATTCCAACAGTCTCAAACATACTGTCCTAATTCAGGTGGCAAGGGAACTGGGCCCTGTGGTCTTCAGTGAGTGAGAGTGTCACTGGTGTCTCAGGGGCATGCCAAGGGCCTGCTCCCTTTGCTCTATGTTGATCCTGCACCAGAATTTACAAAGGTCAGGATCTTTTGGGCCAGTCCTTCACTGTATCTCTTCCTTCCTGCATTCCTTCTGTCCACAGACCCAAGTCACGTGCATGCTGGCACTGGAAAGGAACCCCGTGCCATTGGCTTTCTCAGTCCCTGGCAAATACTGCCTAGACATTTGAAACCTTGAGTTCTTTAAAAAGAATTCCAGGGGTATATTTATTAACAAGCATGGATTTTGACAGATTTTCATGTTCCTCTTTCTTGGCAGGACATGCAGGGATCTCCTGCCAGTTTCTGACAGCCTTGTCACTAGGTGTTAAGTGAAAAGCATCATCAGCCTGGTCTATTGATAGGTTCAAGTGACAGTGTATGTTGCCAATCTCAGCCAAGAATCACTTCTGACAATTTTTGACTCTATCACTGCACTCGGGCAGGATCATTCCTCCACCCCCTTTCCTTGGGATTAAGGCGCTGCAACCATATTAAAACTGCATATGTCTGCATGGCTGTAAACAGCAGGTTTGTGGAAGAATTGAGCAGGGCATATGGCTTCCTACAGGCTGCCTTACTGTGGTGGCCTTGCCTAACCCCATGCCAAGCTAGACTGTTGAAGCCACCATGCTGAGGAGAGGGATTCTAGCCAAACTGGTGGATTAGTGCTCAGCAAGGCTGCCAAAATGGTCTGTCTACCTGATGAGACTGAGCCATGTGGTACCACCACCTACCAGCAGAGAGACTGCCCTGGCTGCTTGCCTGCAGTTCTCAGCCTGCAGGGTGGGGCACCCTCTCCGTCTGCACACGTTCTGAGGCAGGTCCCTCTGGCTCCCTCCAGTCTGTTCTTTATCAGGGAGACAGAAGGATCTTTTCAGAGTGTAAAACTGGTTGTGGCCAAGATGATAAAAATCATGAGGATGATTATGCTAGCAGCAGCAGAAGAAACCTCCACTAAATCCTCATTAACGTTCAAAGGAGAAAACAAAATTCTGGTACAGTCGGCAGGGTCCTGCCTGGCCTGGCCTCCTCCCAGCCCCTTCCACCCTCCTGCCTCGTCTGTAGCAGCCTCCCTGCTCCTGCTCAAGACACTCAAGCACACTGGCTTTCTGTGGGCTCCACAGTAGCCTGTCCTTGTCCTGTGTAGGGCCTCACACACACACTCCCTGTGCCACCAGTCTCCCCTTCCTCGTGAGGTGGCTCCGAACGTTGGCTGTGTAAGGATCAGCACAGTGGCAGGAAGAGGCATCCTATACATAAACCACTCTTGCGCCACCATCTTGGTTTATGGGTGCACAGGAGCTTGGGAATCAGCATCCCATGAGCCCACAGACATGCTCCAGTGGGACAGATGATTCCTGCTTTACAGCGCTAAAGGATCACCGTACCCTCTGCTTACAAGTCTGAGGTGCACCCTTCATTGTGTGATAATTGGATTAGCATTTCTTTTCCTTGGTGGAACTGAAGCTTTTCCATGGCAGTGGTTATACATTATTTCATTTGCCATTGTTAACTCCGTTGCCATCATGGTAAGTAGTACATAACAGAAGGCCAGTAAGTAATGGTGAACACAAAGAAATAAATTATGGAGACCTATGTTCCTCAGGGTGGCCCAACTAATCCAATTTAAATGTTAGCATGATCAGATTTTAATATAGCCTTTGACCTAGGGCTTCTCTTTCTCTTGTAACTGATAAGAATCTCAGTCACATCTCTTCAGGGACCTAAAGTAGTCCTGGGTGGGGTGGGTCAGCGTGCAAGGTGGTGGGGACTCGTAGGTGGGCTTGTGCCAGCAGTGACCCAAAGAGTAGGCGCTGAGGCTACCCACATGCAGATGGAGGGGATGCTTCCACGTCAAGATGTTCCTTTCCACAGTAAACCATGAACTAGGTGTCTGATGAGGTCAGCACTGAGGCTACACCTGGACCTAGGACAGTCTGCACTTTCTTTGGAGTGGAAACTTGTCTTCAAACTGGAAAAAGTAGAAAACCAAATATAAATCTATGCCATAGACCCTTTAAGATAGCAGAAGCTATCTTGCTTCAAATTGTGAGTTAAACTTTGAAGCAAAACCCTTTTCCTTCCTGGAAAAAATGGAAGGTTTTTAAAAGAGGCAGTTGTGATTAGATAGAAAAGAATGAAAATAAGTGCTACTCATAAAGATAAATAGCCTATGTTCTCCCAAATGTGTAAACTCTAAAAAAAGGTGCCAAACGGCAGAAGGGAGACTTATTAGAAAGGATGAGGGGAAAAGGGGAAGAGAAGTGGTAAGGGTGGGTAATAAGGGAGCATGAGTATGATCAAACACACTGTACAAACCGACCCACACCTCTGAAATATGAAACCAAGGGGGATGGAGCAAGAGTGATAGGGCAGCTGATGAATGTGCGTTACACGAGTGTACAGATGTGCCAGCCGAAGCCCACTAAGCTGCATGACCCCCACACACTACTAGAAGTGGGAAAACTCAGATATCACATTCCTTCCCGTAAATATATTCAACCATCATTTGTCAGTTAAAGTGAACACAAAAAAATCCTTTTTTATAGATAATAACCTGTGTTTTCATTTTGCAAAATTTGAATGAAAACAAAATGAAACTGTACTGAAGCCAAAAGAAAGAAAGGATGCCTTGGTGTAGCATAATTTGGTTGAGAACCAAGATGCATGTCATCCTCCAGGGGGTGATTACAGGGAAAACTCATGTTGAAAACATACGCATAATATACTTGGACTTCATTTAGGCATTAAGTAATATTTTGTGTGGTACCCTTTTCAGACAAGATAGAAAGCTACTGTGGAATATCCCACTCTATAGGAAGGTGTTTTAGTCTCAGAGCAACTTCTCATTTTGTCTGTATGTCTCCTTTCACATATTACATATAAATTCTCCCTGTGCATTTCTTTATTGTGACTTTGCTCTATGTGCAATGGTTCTCAAATCCATATTCCTACTTTTTTTTTTTTTATAGCTACAAAACTCTTTTCCAGCTACATGCTGTACTTCTAAAGTACTGACCAAAGTGGGGCTTTTATGTCTCCTCCTTTTCAGCTGGATCATAGTCTTACCTGTTTTTTTTTTTTTTTCAGAATTGGCAAAGGAAGAATTCATTGATGACAGATATCCAGGTCTTTCTTTTTGACTATGTCTTTTTTGTATTTATTTCTTTTTTCAAAAACATTTATTTATTTATTTATTTATTTATTTGGTATAGAGTCACAGCTCCAACTCTTAGTGATCCTCCTCTCTAAGCCTCCCTAGCACTGGGATTACAGGCATACACCACCACATCTGGTTTCAGGGCCAGCACAGCTCATCCAGGGTTCTGGGACTGGTACAACATGCAGTATCACGGTTCGAACTTAGGTCCTTGCACTTGCCAGGCAGACATTTAGATTGCTGAGTTATCTACCCAGACCCTTTGTTTTTGGACTGAGGAGAAGTTAAACATCATAACCATCATCACCACTACTACCACTTTCAATACCATCATTACCACCACTGCCACCGTCTTTACCATCTCTGCCTGTACTTATACGTGCTATCAAAACACCTTTTGAAACAACCAGGGGAGGAAAGCACAGACAATATGCATCTTATAAGTTTTTAGATATAACTTGTTACCATCTTATTCTTGCATTGTAATCCTCCTAATGTAATGAGGTAGATATTACCCTAACCTCCATCTCACTAATGACAAGCCAAAAGGCCAGAGAATCGAAGTCTTATCCATGAGGCCACACAGCTAGTGAATTTACTGCAGAGAGCTCACTTGGAGAACGCAGCCTGTCAGTCATCACCCTTCATGCAGACCTTGGAGATGACACTGAACATGGTCCTCACCAGGGTCACACTGTGGGCACCCCCAGAGGGTTGTAATTCATTGTTAGCCTGGGCTTTTGGCAGGGAGTCTTCCCCTACGTACCTTCAACCTGTAGGCCTAAGTGCCAGGTCTAGTACCCAGTAGGCTCTAAATTAGTACATTAATTTGAAGTGAATGCCAGCAAGAAGATTCCTTCACTGTTAAATAGCTTGGATTTTTACCAGGTTTCCTCCAAGTATCCTCTATGTGACACAAAACAATCACCTGGTAGAAAATAAGTTTATTTATTTATTTATTTATTTATTTTCTGTTTAGAGGGGTGATGACCCTTTATTTAAATATAGCATTTTTAAAAGTTAAGGTGTATTTATTTATTTATTTTAGGTTTACCATTTCATTTTTAAAACGAGAATAAAAATGGTACAAAAAATCAGAAACAATACAGAATTTCACTCAACAGGGTGATAGGAATTCAACAATGGTTGTTATATTGCGTATTGTTGTCTTCAAATTATATGTGATTGCCAAATATAAGCATGCAAACTTCATCCAAAGATTAGAAAGAAGAAAAAGAAAGAAAAATAGCATTAACTGCTCCTTTCAAAAGATCAACAGTAATCAGTAGGACAATTGTTCAAGCTATCCCGTGCATATGTATATATATTTTTCCCTTTCTCCTTTCCCTCACCCTAGTTGTTCCTTCCCTTTGAACAATTTCTTTTTCTTTTTCTTTTTTTTGGTCTTTCCCACTATGCAGTTGAGGCTGGCCTTGAGCTCACTTTTATAGCCCAGGCTGGTCTCGAACTCACACCAATCCACCTGCCTCAGCTTCCCAAGTGCTGGGATTACAGGTGTGAGCCACCACACCTGGCTTGAACAATTTCTTTTTCTTTCATCACATCTACTGTACTCTTCAGAGTTTACTTACTCTTTCAGATTCTCACACTGGGGAGACAGTACAATGCTTACACACGTGGCTCTGGTTTATCTCACTTAGGAGTATGGTCTCTACTTGCACCCATTTACCTATAAAAGCCTCAACTTTGCTTCTTTTTATAGCTGAGTAATACTTTTAACATGTGGTCAGGCCTCACACAGACCACCCACATTAGAGTGTGGGACTAGGTGAAGGAATCTGTATTTGAAACACATTTGCTGGTGATTTTTTATGTTCTCTAACTGGAAACTCACTCTGACCTCTTCCAAGGATGAGATTCTAAAATAATGGCTCCTCATTTTATCCGCACAGGCTAATAAGAGATGCAAAAAGTGCTTATGGGAATGTATTTCTACTAGCATTTGATTTCTGGGATTCTATATTCAACTGTATTGTTTCTGTTGTAATTTTCCTCAAAACCTTTGTGGGAAGAGCCAAGCTATATAAATCAGTATAAACTAATAAAATTAAGCCCTACTGTTTGCCTAAGTACTCAGACCAGAGAAGCTTCAGCAGCACAGCTGCCCTCTTGGCCGCTAGCACTCTGACCCTGCATTCACCAAAGACACTTCCAGCAGAGGCACGTTGGCCCTGCAGGCCCCGAGCATTCTTAAGCACTGGCGGTCATACAGTGTAAAGTGAATCACTTCCCCGCTGTGCGTTCTCTTCCTGGAATGGTCAGATGTGAGTGTGGCATGATGGAAATTGCTCCCATTCCTGCCTGGAAACTCACAGACCCGAGCCACTATTGCTGGGGCAAGTTAGGAGACCTTCCTGGGCTTAATTCCACACCAGGAAAATGACTGAAAGAAAACTTCTTTGGATTTATGGGGATTTGGAACAATGTATCCATAAGGCCCTATCTTGTGGTTGGCCTGCGGTTCATGCCTGTGTGATGGATATGCCATAGGTTGATTGCCACAGAGCCGCAGGTGAGGGTCCAACCAGCCACTGTGACCATGCTTCCCAGTTTGGGTGCAGAGACAGAGCAGCTTGCTGCCTACCCTGTCTGTTCTGCTCACTAACACACTCGCTGAACAGGCACTTAGAGGTTAAACATTTCCACCTGGCTGTGGAGAAGAGTTGATCAGACTTCCCTTCTGTTCAAGCTGAACAGGGCTGGCAGAATAACTGGAGTATCCCTGGGGGTCTTACAAGAATCAGGCAGGCAGGCAGCAGGCAGACTTTGTCCTCCTCCCTTTGAGGCCTGATGTGTGCTGCTCAGGTGGGAACCAGGGATCCTTCTTCTGGCCCTGAGGGGACTCAAGGAATCTGGAGAGCGTACCTTCGCCTCAGGACGTGGAGAGGCCCTTGCTTCATCTGCTAGGGCTGGGAATGGTGAGCTAAGAGGTCAGCACGGTCAGCCTTCCCATCTGACACACCAGACACAACGTACACAAAAGCACCAAAACAACACCCAGGACTGTGAGGCTGATTTATTTATGTCAACAGGTACTGATCAAGGTCATTCCCAAAATATCAGGCCCTGATCTCTGGTCGCTTATATGAGATAAGCAAGCAGGAAGTCCAACGAAAGCCTGGCTTGCTAGCTGGGGATTGGTTCTTATAATGTGCATCGTTGCGACTAGCAATGTGTCACAGTGACCAGAATTTTTAATGCATTTGGCACACAGTCTCACTATGCAAGTTGGACTTGTAGTGATCCTCTTGTTTTCAGCCTCCCCAGTGCTAGGATTATGAGCATGGTGGCCTCAGTGGCCGGCTCGGTGTGTCTGGAGGCAGGGCAGGTACAATATGTGGTTCCAGGGATCGTAACCAGCTGTTTCTAAGAGAGAGGAGTGGCTGGAGCTAAACAGAAGCTGTCACTTGGGCAACTAACAGACTGCTTGTAGGGAATTTTGTGTTACAAGTTGAGTCGCTCCTACATACTAGGGTGGCCTAAAAGCTCACAGGCAATGATGAAAGTGCTTAAAGATTTTTTTTTCACTGTTCAAGGTTTATTTGGTATTGTAGTTGGTGTGACACTGGGTTGCACTGTTCACAGGTAGATCTTTTTACATTATATGGCAATGTACACTACATATATATATATATATATATATATATATATATATATAATACAGAAAATAAAATCTTTTAAAAGTTATGCATAAGACATGCAGTATTGGATTTGTACACTGGATCCCAGGCTGTGACCAGCTGTGTTAAGGTCAGACAAGGCTTGGTGGGTGAAGCTGTACAACAGAATAACACATATCTGTTTGAAGAGTGACTGGAGCCTGCGTAGCAAGGTGTGTCAGGGATGCTGGGCTACTTCACACTAACCAGGACTACAAGTGCAGCACCATCCGGCATCAGGACAGAGCTGTGGGGTTTTGTGAACTGTTTATATTTCTAACTTTCAGAAACTGATGTTTTCCTCAGGCCACCTTAATAGTACACGTCAGAAAAAAGGGACAACTGGCACAACTCCAACTAAACCCTCCTGTAGCCTAGACAGTGACATGGTGGCACTAGAAGACTTTAAACCTGCAGCTCCTTCTGGATTGACCACAGGGTATCCGCACTCTTCTTCAAGCGTACCTCTTCTTCAGAAGTCAGAGTCACCTTCACAACATCAGAGATCCCATTCTGTCCTAGGACACACGGGATGCTAAGGAAGATGTCATCGTGATTCCATTGAGCCCCTTAATCATGGTAGAAATCGGATGCACCCTCCTAAGATTCTTTATTATACTTTCTGCCAAATCTGCCACCAACAGCCCAATGGTCCAGGACATGTAGCCTTTTAATTTGATCACTTCATAAGCACTGTCGACCACCTGTTTGTGCACCTCTTTCCAATGCTCCTTGTCCCCATCAGTTCCTAACTCAGGGTGCAGATTCTTCAGTGCAACACCAGCAACATTCACACCACTCCACACAGGGACGCTGGAATCTCCGTGCTCCCCGAGGATCCAGCTGTAGCACCTCAGGGAGTGCACGCCCAGCCTTTCTCCCATCAGGTAGTGGAACCGGGCTGAATCCAGGTTGCAACCACTGCCGATAACACGGTTCTTGGGAAAGCCACTTATCTTCCAAGCCACATAGGCCAAGATATCCACTGGGTTGGACACAACAAGCACCTTGCAGTTGGGACTATACTTTACAACATTAGGAATGATGAACTTGAAGATGTTCACATTACACTGCACCAAATTAAGATGGCTCTCTCCCTCTTGCTGATGCACTGCAGTGGTGATAATGACCAGCTTGGAGTTTGTGGTTACATTATAGTCTTGGCCAGAGACAAGTTTTGGTGTCCTAAGGAAAAGGCTGCCGTGTTGGAGATCCATCATCTCCCCTTTCAGTTTGTCTTCCCTGATGTCAACAAGAGCAAGTTCATCTGCCAAGTCCTTTATTAAGATACTGATGGCGCAGGCCATGCCCACAGCACCGACCCTGACAACAGTGATCTTATTCTGGAGCACCTGCACCTCCTTGAGGAGATTCACAGTCAGCTGATCCTTGAGACTGGCCATCTTGGACTTAGAACCGGAAGGAACCGGGGATGCACGTGGGGTGGGCGTCGGGGCGTGCACTTCTTGGTCCGGACTCGGCGGCAACAGCTCTGACACTGCTTAAAGATTTTTAACACCATGTTTGGTTGAGTGGTTGGTTGACAGCAGAAGTCCTTTTGGCCTTTCATAGCACACTATCCAATAAATATTCGAGTGCCTACTAGTGCCAGACTCTGGGGCTGTAGTGGTAGACTCAGAATTTGCAAGGCAGCATGGGCAAGGTAGGCTTGTGGGATCTTTGGCAATTTGTTCTCCACAGTAAGGCCACCAAATCAAACTGTTGGAAAGGAACTGTCAGTCCTTAAAAGGAGACATCCATGTGCCCATTTTCTGAAAATAGTGAGACAGCAGCTGTGACAATGGCCTTTTGCAGTCCCCACAACTTGTTCCATGTGTCCTGGCTTTCAGATGCAAATGCTAGGGCCTGTAGTGGGCTCATCCAGAATGACTGCTTTCCAGGGCTGGAGGCTCCTTCCTGGAGACGCACTGAGTCTCACGAAAGTGGACCCTTCTGATATGTGGCGGCTGGATTCAGAGATCTGAGGCAAACCAGGCAAGTTTGGCAACAGGTGGACAGTGTGGCTGCTCACAGGGGAACCAACTTTTCTACCTTGAAGCGTTTTCAGAGCCTCTACCTTGTGCCAGGTATGCAGATATGAGCATCATAGCCCTTGAACCCTTAGGTCACAGCCTAATGTGGGATGCAAATAGTTATCCACTTCCAATGCTGTGCTATGGGGTGCAGCACGTGTCTGCATAGACATGGTGATTAGAGGAGAGGGGAAGAGTCAGAACAGCTTATAATGAAGCCCCAGAGCAGGGTGGTGGGCTGCCTGGTCAGTCTGGGTTTTAGTCCTGGCTCTGCTACTCACTACCTTGAGGACTTGGGCTAAGTTACCCTGCCTCTCTGACTCTTGATTTCCTCTTCTGGGATAAGGAAATAACAGCAGGGCTTTCACCATGGGCTTAGAGTGAAAGTCAGTGGGTTACTATATGTGTAGTGCTTCAGAATATGAGCACGGGCCCATAGTGAGCAATGGGTAGATTTGAAAAAGCAAAACCAAACCGTCTCTTGAAGCATATGCAGGAAGACAAATGGCTGGGTATTCTGCCAGATGGGAAATGAAGTCATGGACTCAGAAAAAGCCTGAAAAGGTTTTGAACGTGACTGGGAAATAGTTGCAATTCGACTGGGTAGTGAGGCTCACACCACAGCTTTAGTAAGCTCTCCCGAGACTGTTAAAAGAGAGATTGGCTTGGCCTCACCCCAGAGTACTAGGCTTAGCTAGGCTGGGCAGGCCTGAGGCTCTGCACTTCCTGTATGTTTCTAGATGGTGCTGGAGTAGTGGGTCCAGGAGTACTCTTTAATAATAGTACATATCTATGAGGTACAATGTGATATGTCAGCATGCACATATGGTGTGTAGTGGTCAGAATCTAGTGCACTCTTAGCAACCCGGCCTCTCACCCTCTTTGGGGGACCTGGTGCTTACTATCTGACTCTGGTCACAGGAAGCCATCCTTTTGTTTCTTGAGGAGGCTTTCCCTATCTGCTGGGATTCCATGTGGCTCCCTGACACTTTCCCTTTCAAACATGTCTCCTAAGTCTCCCCTAGACACCTGCTCCTATGTGCACTCAAGGTGTGATTGAAATTTACTGTTTAAAATTTTAAGAAATGACTACAGTAAACACACCTTGTCATTAACCCCTCACACAATGTGCACCGAGTACATTTATCCTGTTGTTCTTGCTACTGATTGACGTAGCTCTGGAAGTCCTCCTTCATGAGTGCTTTTAGTTGTGGCTGCCTCGATGCCCAAACCAACTCGAGATGTCTCCCCTGTGTGGTCACCTTCACTGTGGAGAAAGCCTCATGGCGCTTGGGGTTGTGGCATGCCACTGTGGTTTGCAAGCCTTCTGTTCCACTGCACAGTGCTTGGCAGCAATAGGCATCTCATAAAGACACGCAGGTGGCCTCCCAGAGCTGCTCAGAAAGGGGCAAGAATGATGGAGTAGATATGGGCCAAGTGTGGGGGGAGCCACTGTGAGGAGAATCAGTGGCAACATGACTCTTGCTATAGCAGTTTTTTTTTTTTTTTTTAAATTGTGGATATTCACTGCATTTTATTGTGTATTTAAATTGTGGATATTCACTGTATTTTTCATTTCATTTCATTTCATATTCACTGTATTGTGGATATTCACTGTATTTTTCATTTATTTGTTTTTCATCATGTCTGCCTCCATCTTTTCCTGGGAAAGAAAAAAATCTGTTGGCTGCTTTGCCCAGGCAGGCAGGGCGAGAGAAGAGGAAATCCATTCACAGGTCTGTGTGGGCCCTGGAAAGTCCAGTCTGCAAGCCACAAGTCCAGACTCCCACAGATGCCTGGCCCTCTTCTTTGCCGTCCACACCTGGCACTGCGGGGCGAGGCTGCCGCCCCATCTCCCCTGTGCTGGCAGGGCCAGCTCTGGCCCTTTTGTCACTATGGGGTTTTCTTCAGGGAATGAAAGCATTTTAAAACCAAACAGAATGTAGTAGCTGTGTAACATTGTGAATCTGCCAAATGCTACAGAACTGCACACCTTACAGTGTGAGATGACCGTTACTTCAATTGTTTAAAAAAGTGTGCAAAGCCTACTCCTTAAAGTGTGAATATTTAAAAAATACTTATTTTCACAAGTCCACTCTTCTCCATCTCATCAAAGCTGACTTTATGTTAAAAACAAACTTTTGTCTTTTTTATACTAACCCCAGCAGGCTTCTCTTGTGGGCTGAGAGAAAACGTGGGCAAACCATTGGGTAGAACCTTCTCTGCCTTCCACCCACTCTGTTATCTCTGATGCAGTCTCCGCCTTGTTCCAGGCCTTTTTTCTCAGTGGGACAGGAGCTTTTCTTTTCTTATTGGCTCTCTCAGCTTCACTCTACCTCTTCAAAGAGGCGCTTTGCATCTGTTTCTACACACCTGGCACAGTATGCCACATTAATGGGTAAAGGCTCAGTCACTGTTGGAGTTGCTGCTGTTTTCTGTGCTCTTTGTTTTTGTCTTTTTTGTCTAGTCCACTGAAGGCAGACTCTATGCTGTCAAGGACCTTCCCTCTTGTATCCCCAGGGCCTGGTAAGGAGCCTGGCATACAGTGGGCATTAGGAACTGCTTGGAAGATTAGGGAAGAAAGGGAAGCACTGGGTTGCTTACAGGACTAGGTTTTCTACGCAGCATGCAGAGCTGTGGAAGACTTGCAGAGTTGATGTTGGCTGATGGGCTCCTTCCGATGCATGCTTCCTGGCAAACTTGATGGATACTGCTGCTGTGGTCTACCCAAAAGACAAACTCTCTGGGCATGGCTATGGTTCCTTCTGCTTTGGAGTCTTCCTTACTGGAGTTGTGTGCAATACAGGACTAACGTTGCCCAAAGAAAGGTTCGGTGCTTCCCATCTTCTAGGTGGTATCTCCAAAGCCCATGGGATATCCTCCCTTAAAAGACCATGTCTCTGCTCACCTGGGAGCCTTGGGCCATGCTATATAGTTTACACTCACATTGTGGTCTGCAGTGAGGCATTGGGCTTCAATAGTATTAGACTGTACTCTGGAGGGCTAGAGAATAGGGTCAACTACACAAGTCTTAGCTGTGTTTGCATAACTGACACTCAGTGATAACCTAGTTAGCAATACTCAGGGAGATCTTTGTGGCTGGCAGTACTTTGTGTGTGCTGTTACACAACATTTCTGGGAAATAAAGGTACAGTCTTCATGGAGAGGTCAACTGGAAGCCTTAGGCCTGGTCTCTCCCACACCTGGACTCTTGGAGATTTTCCTATGTCTGATTTTAACCCTTTTGGTGCACTAGACCACAATGCTAATTACAGTGCTTCCTCTGAGTTCTGCAGGTCCCTTCCATGATCACTGAGCTGAGAGTGATAACGAGGTCCCTAAAACTACAGTACTTGGTACACAGTGGGCGACTAACAAATGATGCTTAAATGCTTGTCACTGACTTAATGAGGTCTTTTCCATGTGTCCTGGGCAAAGGAAGAGTTAGTTGCTCCGCTGTGGCCCCTTCTACAGATGTGAGCAGAGAGGGGAATTTCCATTAAGGAGGTAACACCTTCATAGTGTCCACCATGGACTCTTCCTCTGTTGCTGCACCCTGATTAGATAACTCAGGTAACTCAGGACTCATTGGGTTTTCTCAAGGATAGACAAGAATCTCTGCAACTTCTGTACTATTCCATCCTGAAAGCTGCTTCATATGCTGTGATATTCTGGAATCTCCTATTGGTTTTGTATGTTTGATGGGCTGGGATGCTTGTTCAGAGAGCAAAGTGTCACTTGATGGATTTCCTTAATGTTCTTGAAATTTCTCTCTCTCTGTCTCTCTCTGTCTCTGTCTCTCTTTTTCAAATGAACTGTACTGATCTATTCTATCAGCTCAGTTCTCAGACTGCAAGAAACAGAAGCACATTTGATAGCTCAAGGATGAAAAGACTTTCTATGAGAATATGTGTTACACTCACAAAAAACAAAACTATGGCCAAGTCTCAAAGAATAGAATTCAAAAGTTTAGAGCTGAAGGAATTCCCTCCAGCACTCAGAGCTCCAGATATTTTATCTTTTTCTGCTTTTAAAAATTTCACCTAGCCAGAATAGAATCTACCTAACACACCAGTCTTTTCCTGTGAAAGGGCAGACAGGTCAGTATTTTTGCTTTTGTGGACCATCCACTCTGTGCTGTAATGACTCAGTCCTGTCACACTGCATAGAAGCTGTGAGAGATGATACATAAGCAAACAGGCATGTCTGTGGTCCAATGGCATTTTATTAGTAGAAACAGGTAGCAGGTCAGATTTGTCCATGGGCTGAATTTTCCAATCTCTGCTCCACACAGTGACCTCAAATATTTACTGTCAGCTGGTAACAGACTCTGGGCCTCTCTGATTACATTCTCAGGAGGGGAAATTATTGGTTCACTTCAGTCCGTGCAGAAGCAGCCTTGGACCCGGTGGTATCTTCAACCTCTTCAGCTGTGGCAAAGGTGTGTGTGTGTGTGTGTGTGTGTGTGTGTGTGTGTGTGCGCGTGTGTGTGCTATAAACAAGGCCAACTGACCCAGGAGTTGGGAATGGGAATATTGTATATTCCATATCATGTGTGATTCTCATTCCCATGAACACTTCCATGCATTTCTGTTCTTCAACTTGGTGATGGTTTGTGTCTGGATGTCCTCCCCAGAGCCTCCTTCAGGGACAGGAGGTGAGATTTTTGAAGATCTCTCATTAAACCTAGACCCCTGTGTTCATGCTCTCACCTCAGGAAACTGACTTACAGCTTTTCCAGCTTGACTCAGCAGGGGGCCAGGGTCCTCGCTTTTTAAACATCCTCAGCTTGTGCAAGAGGAGGGACAGAGATAGTGTGAGTGCCATACCTATGTTAGGGCAGGTAACCTGCACACAGTGCAAGGGAAGAACACAAGCTTGCTCCTCTCCTTTTTGCTCTTGGTTGCTGTCTTCTACCGTCTTGAAGTGTTGCCTTATGCTGTGCCACCCTGCCTTGGGGCCAGTTGACTATGGACTGAAGCCTTCACAAACTGTGTGCTAGACCTTTTCTTAATTTGGGACATCAGGTCCTTTGTCTCAGCAATGAGAGAAAATTAGCTGACATGGATTTCATAAGGATACATGGGAGTTCACATAAAGGATAAGTTCATATTCATCCCCCATTGTCGCCACTTTTCAATCATTTATGCTTAGTACAAGTGTTCTGAAGCTGGGAACCTGTGACTAATTGGAGTCAAGCTTCGCTTTTGGACCCAGGGACTGTGAAGTGACAGCATGCGTTCATTCATTTATTCATGGATAAGCTCCAGTGTCAGCCAAGGTGCAGGATACTGTGTTATTGCAAAAACTATATTCTTTCCTTAGGAAGTTAAATTGGGTCTAAATTTATACCTGACAAGGTATAAAGTGACCTGGTTGGTAGACCTGGCCAGGTGCTTTACTTGTTTAAAGACTGGTGCAAGCTGGGCGTGGTGGCTCACGCCTGTAATCCCAGCACTCGGGAGGCTGAGGCAGGAGGATCCGTGCGAGTTCGAGACCAGCT
>PVJA010000253.1:79235-197968 GCA_004027025.1 Myocastor coypus
AAAAAAAAAAAAAAAAAAAAAAAAAAAAAAAAAAAAAAAAAAAAAAAAAAAAAAAAAAAAAAAAAAAAAAAAAAAAAAAAAAAAAAAAAAAAAAAAAAAAAAAAAAAAAAAAAAAAAAAAAAAAAAAAAAAAAAAAAAAAAAAAAAAGACTGGTGCAAACCCTGAGAAGGGGACATAAAAAAAAATTCAATTGTGTTAGGTTCATGTAGCATCTCCACATGATGAATGTAGTCATTACATCCTGCAAACATGCACCAACAGAAGTGCGAACTCAAAGATTAGGGACAGAAGTTCCAGCTCATGAGCTTAAAATACCCCCTCTGAAAGAGGCTTCTCTGTTATCTTGCTGAGTATGTTAGGAAATTTTGGGCAGAGTCAAGCTTGCTTACCAAGCTTTATGAATCTCAACCATTATAAAATATGTCTTCAGTTCCTCACCTATGAGCAAGTTCCAGTTACTCACCTATGTGGCAGGTTGCATATCTCATGAGGAACTACGCTGTGAAATCACCACCCTGTTGCTGGCTGTCTCCTCACAGGTGGGATCACATCCCAGAAAGTGTCCAGAGTCTTCCACATATAACATACCAGAAGCTTTTATGGCACCCATCTTCTCTGACATTTGTGGTTGGCAATAGACTGGCCAAAATAACTTGGATTGACTACTGGGTGAATAACGGGGCAGATAATACTAGGAGCTAGGGTGCCATTTTCATCTTAGTCTATATAAGAAAGGGGAGGAAGACATCATTACTTATGCTGACTTCCTCTACTTTATTGTAGAGTTTGATGTGGCAGAGAGTACCAGGCAAGTTTTGAATCAGCTTGGCTGTAAGTGAGCAGAGTATAAGGAAAGCTCTATCCATCCACATGAATTTTTTAATTTTTAAATTTATTTTTATTTTCTGAAGAGAATAATAAAAATATTTTAAAAATTAGCATGATACAGAATTTCACTAAACAAATGATATGGTCAACGGTGGTCGTTATATTGCATATCAGATTAGTTGCTCAATTTACCAGGTATAAGCATAAAAGATTGGTCAAAAATGGGCCAAAAATTTAACCATTAATTGTTCCTTTCAATAGATCAGTAGAAATCAGCAGTACAATTTTCCAAGCTATCTTGTGTATATACATATGATTTTTTCCCTTCTTTCTTTCTTTTCTCCTTTCCCCATCTCTGTTGTTCCTTTCCTTTCAACAGTTTCTTTCTTTCTCAGAGTACCTATTGTACCTTTCAGATTTTATTTACCCTTTCAGGTTCTCACACTAGGGAGAAAATGTGATGTTTACACATGTGGATCTGATTTGTTTCACTTATAAGCATGCGCTCTAGTTGCATCCAGTTACTTATAAAGGTCTTGAGTTTGTCTTTCTTTATAGCTGAGTAATACTTCATTGTATAAAAATACCATTTTCATCCATTACTCAGCTGATGAGGATTTGGACTGTTTCTCAGATTTAGCTATGACAAATTGTGCTGCTATAAATATGGGTGCACATATATTACTGTGGTATGATGTTTTCAGTTCTTCTGGGAAGATAACAGGAAGGTGAATGACTGTGTGAAAAAAGACTTTTAATTCTACTTTTTTGAGTAATCTCTATGCTGATTTCTACAGTGATTGTATCAAGCTACATTCCCACCAGCAGTAGAAAGTGTTCCTTTCCCCCAACAGCCCTTCCAGCATTTGTTACTGGTTGACTTCTTAATGATGGCTGTTTTTTGTGGGGTGAGATGGAATCTTGGTGTTGTCTTAATTTGCATTTGTCAGATGATCAATGATGATGAGCTTTTTTTTTTTTTTTTTTTTTTTTTTTTTTTTTTTTTTTTTTTTTTTTTTTTTTTTTTTTTTTTTTTTTTTTTTTTTTTTTTTTTTTTGTCTTTTTGAGACAGGGTCTCGCTATGCAGTTCAGGCTGGCCTTGATCTCACTTTTGTAGCCCAGGCTGGTCTCGAACTCATAGTGATCCTCCTGCCTCAGCCTCCCAAGTGCTGGGATTATAGGCATGAGCTACCATGCCTGGCTACTGAACATTTTTTTTTTCATACATTTAGTTTCCATTTGTATTTCTTCATCTGTGAAGTGTCTACTCATCTCAGATGCCCATTATTTGATTGGCTCTTCCTATTTTAGGGGCCTGATTCTTTTTAAAATACTTTAAATGTTCTAAAGAGAAGCCCTTTGTCTGAGGAACAGTTAACTATGATTTTTTCCCCAATTCATAGGTTTTCTGCTTAATTTTGTTGGTGATTTCTTTTGATGTTCAAGAACCTTTTGAAAAGATCAAATATCTCTACTTACCCTGTGTGTTTTAAGATTCCTACCTACTATCCCCTGCAGTACATTTAGTGTTTCTGTTTTAATATTTCAGTCTTTAACCCATTTTCACTTTAGTTTAGTGCATGGTAATAGGCGTGGGTCTAGTTTTTGCCTTTGACACACCACTCATCATTAATAGAAGCTAGGATGATTAAAGAAGCACATTTTTATTTAAGACATTTATTTTTATTTTTTTTAGAGAGAGCATAAAGAAATATTAAGACAGAAAAATTACAAGAGACATAGAACTTCACTTAACAAAATAATATGAATTTCACAGTCATTGTTGTAATATATAGTTAATACATCTAACTAGTTATTCATATTACCAGATATATACATGTAAAATTGGAAGGATAAAGGAAAAAGAAAGAAGTGTGTAAGAAATTAAGAAGACAGTACAAACAATTGAAAAAAGAAGACAAAACAAATTAAGCATTAGCTGCTTCTTTCCATAGACTAGCAGAAATCCACAGTACAATTATCCAAACCATCCTGCTTACATACCTAGATAAATCTTACCCGACTCCCTGTTTTTCTTCTCCTCAACTCAGTAATTCTTTCTTTTTGAATAGGTTCACTCCCTTTTCCCAGTATCTACTGCACCCTTCAGATTTTATTTTCTCTTTCAGATTCTCACCCAAAGAAGAAAACAGGATGTTTGCACATGTGGGTCTGTGCAATCCTTATTTCACTTAAGAGTATGGTGCAACCTTTATTTCATGGAAAGACTGTGTACACAGAACTCATTATAAAACTCCTTTGAGAGAAACCTTGTCCACAGTGTAATGTGCTCTTGATTAGGTGGTTACAAAAGCTACCTAACAGGTCCCAGATTCTCTTCTCATTTGACTCTCCCTTCAGACTGTCTTCTATGCTGTCAGAGAGATGTCTAGTAGTGATTTCCTTCTCAAAACTCTGTAGTATCTTTTCAAAGAAAGCAGTATAAACTTTTCATCATGGCTTATGAGACCTTACATGAGCTGGGTCATTCCTACTTTTCCTTTAGATACCATTTTCTCAATTTACCATCAGCCCTTGCAGTGTAACCTCATGAAATTCCTGTTCATTGTCAAATCTGCCTAGCTTCAGGACTTGTGTTGTGCTCATTGTCTAAGGCATTTTGTGCTTCTGCCTTAGGATCTTGAACTTAGATGACTTTTTTTTCTTTCTGGATCTCAAGAAGCAGAGGAAGGCTGCACTGCCTTATGTGTGGTATGTATCCACATTCTTCTAGAGACAGTCAACCACTCCTTCCCAAAGAGCCCTGCCTTCCCACCATGACCTTTATATCAGCCTTTTATTTGCCGTAGCAGTCATTATTATGAAATCTTACTATATTATTTTTGTTTCCTTGGGTTTTGTGTATCCTCCCCTTGAACATGAGCTCCATGAGAATGGAACTTCCTCTGTCTTTCCTGTCCCTATAAATAGCACCTTGAATAGGGCCAGGATAGTCACCAGATGGAAGAGTGAATGAACTAAGACAGTGACACTGATGATAAATAGAAGCAAGTTTAATTCATTCACAGTATATTGAGAGAACTGGTTGGATGAAGACCAAATCTATGTCAAGTCTTCAAAGAACACCCTTCACTCACTAGTTCATAACCTCATGATGTTCATTTATTTGTTCACTTATTTGAAAGCTGTATGTTAAGCCTGTGCTATAACTAGGCTTTAAGGATACAGAGAATTCATGAGAGACAAGGTTCTATGATTCTGGATCTTATATTCAGTTACCACTGATTGAACCAAACCATGCTCTGTGCTTGTGCTAAGTGCTTTTCATGTCATAGTGGGATGAACATGACGGGTTGGCTACAGGGAAAATGTAGTCCAGGCAGAAGTCACAAATAGATCTTTTTCTTTGGAATTTTATAACTTCCTACTACAAATTTAGTGACTTAAAACAACAAAAATTTATTTTTTCATTGTTCTAGAGGTGAAGAGTCTGAAATAAAGCTGTCACTGGGGCCATTGCTGCCCCCACACTCTGGGAGAGAGGATTCCTTTGCCATTCTGCCTTCTGTTGTGTCGTAGTGTTCCTTGGGTGATGGCTACATTGCTCTAATCTTTACCTCTGCCTTCACACAGCTTTTCTCCCCTGTCTCTTATCTGAGTGTGTGTCTCAAGTCCCCTCTCTTTTCTTTTATGGGCATAGTCATTGGATTTAGGGCCTCCCCTAAATCCAGGATGACCTCATTTAGATCTCCTTAACTACTCTGCAAAGATCCTATTTCCAAATTAGGCCACATTCACAGGTGCTCAGCTTTAATACCTGAACATATATTTTTTAGGCACTGTTCAATCCTTAGCAGTGGGGAAAGACCATAAATCATGCCTAGAAGCCCATGGATACTAGTTCAGCCATCCAGGGGACCCTGAGTTTTGCTGGGTCTATTGATCTGGATTAGCAGGAAGCTCATAGACCCAGGGGAATGTGCTCAGGAGGATTGATACTTTGATTCCTGACTTTACATCTTTGGAACAATGGGGCATGTAGATGAGTGCAGGAGACAAATGCAATGCGTCTGTGCCACTCACCCTTGCCATCTCCTTTCTGTACCACATTTTCAGTGTCCTACAGGCACAGCTCCCCAGTGGGCTTGTAGTATGGGATTCAGTGAGACTCAACACAAGTGTGAGGTGTGTGGGCTATGTCCATGGCAGAGTAAGCAAGGGGTGCCGACCGCACTGAGGGCCATGGTTTCTATTCAGACAAGAACCTTCTCTGAGTACAGAAGCACATCCAAGAGGCCCAGACAGCCAAGGAACACTGTCAGAACTTCTCTTACCTGTGTTACCTCCCTGCATTAGACAAGGAAGGAGAAAGGCAGAGCCGTCATAGCCTCTCTTTCTACACTAGTAAGGTAAAGGCAGAGGATTACTGAAATGAGTGTAGCAAGAAGCGAAACAGAGCGGTCCAACTAGCTGGGCGCAGCTGTTGCTCCTCTGGTAGGAATGCAATACATATGTATGTGCCAAGTATGGAATATGGATTGTGTAACTCATGTGATTCTGCATATTAGTTTTGTGTTTTTCTATATTTGTCTTTAAAACTGGCACTGCACAATATAATAAAATTTATGGTAATAACTTAAAATGTTAACTTTTCTTTATTTAAAATGATGCTAAATAGTGAATAAAAGGCATTGTGTTAGGCGTAAAGGAAGACTGTAGAAGAAAGGAAGAAGCCGTGCATTTCAGTGGCCTGAGCAGCACGTTCTTCAGCATTTTGAGCTGGGGAGCCCATATGTCATTTTGTGCACACTGCACAGTGTGAGGGTGACCCTACAAAAGTACTTGTTGGGCACAACCCTGCAGGTTCTCAAAGTATGTCACTACTGGGCCCTCACTCTGTTGAGCGGTGGCAATTTTCTGGACTTGAGCCTCACTACTGTGACGAGCAGAGTTCCTTCATGCTTTCTTTCTGGGCACAGGTTATGTTTTTCTGATGATTTTAAAGAAATTCTGGTCTTCCCCTGCTTTTATCCTCCTCTCTCCCACCACTGTCTTTGCAGCAGTGTTGGCATTTCAGGGGCACCACTACAGCCATCCAGACACGCGGGCACTGGCCTCAGGTTGCCCACTGCTGCTATCAGCACTGTCTCGCTGCAGGCTGGGCTGCTGCTGCTCCGCTGGATGCGCTTTCTGCTCTGTTTGCGGGGAAGTGGCCCAGGAAGTTCTTTGTCTCAGGAGTCTCTCCCTTTGTAGGGCAGCAGTGCATGTCTCATGGCTGGAAAACAGCCTTGCTTTTAGAAGAGGATTGTTCTTTTTCTTTTTTTCTCCTTGCAGCCAGGCTGATTGATGAGAACACTGTGAATGGCCCACTAGCACTGTTGATGATACATGTCTGTAACTATCATTCCTCACTCTGCTAGAAATGTTTTTCCTTCCGCATCCCTTTCAGTGCAAAGAATATAGGGTAGGAATTTCAGTGTGGTCAAGAAATTGCAAGAAGTACGCTGCTTATTTGGTAGAAGATAAGTAGAGAGCCAGGGAAAGAAAGTTGAGCCTGGTGCTGGACAGAGTGGGGGCCCCATACCCACTTGCCTGCTATGAGCCTCTAGTCTACAAGAGCTATGGGAAGGCTTGAGACGTTGCCCAAGACCATGAGACCGACACAGGAGAAATGTAACTCCCGACGTGTGAGATGTCAGAGGTGCCAACTCATGGTCCCACAGCACTGAGGAGTGAAATCTCCAACCACAGGAAGAACTTAGGAGAGCCTCATTGGAAATAGGTGAGAAGAATAGCTGGCTTCCAGGAGGGTCCTACCTGGGCAACCACTGAGGCCCTCTGTCAGGGGAATGTGGGAACATGTGTGTCAACTACATTGGAGCTATGGGATTATAAGTAAGGCTGCGAACCTAGTGCTGATCCAGAGGAGAAATGGGGCATGTAACATGAGCAAAGGTACAGGGAAGGACAAAGGCATTTGGGGGAAGGAATGGGTCCAGATGCTCTGATCACCACCTGGGCAACAGATGCCTTTCTGGCCTTACTGGGCCAGGGGGTCTAATTATGTGATAACTTTGGCTACTGCATATCTCTCAGGGAGGGACTGAGGCCTTCCTCCCGAGGCCTGGCCCCTTCAGATGTGCCTCCCACCGCAGTCCTGATGGCTGCTGTCTGTGCTGCCTTCTTGAGGGCTCAGTCCCTCTCCGACTGTATGTTAATTTCTACCCAAGCTAACTGCTACAACAAGATGGCAGCATTTTCTGGGTCTTAGCCCCTGTTCCTTTGACTACTAGTTTGGATTCCAGCCAGAGGCGAGTCAGGTACCCAGCTCTCTGTGCTGTTGCAGTGGCAAGTGTGGCTTTCGAGCTGTGGCTTTCGAGCTGTGTGGCTTCACAGCACAAGGCTGTGAAGACCACTATTTGCTGAGCCCAGTTTCATCCCAACTTCAGGGCCTCTGGTGACCATGTGGATGTTGAGCTGGGCTTGCCCTACGGTCACACACTTTGTATGGCTCCACAGAGTTTACCTCTAATTCTCATCAAGGGCTGTGTGGTGGGGAAATGTGACCTCCACTCAATAGGGGAAACTGAGGCTTCCGGAGGAAGGTAATTAATTTAGAACTGTGTGATAATAATAGGGAGCAGACTTGAAATTTTGCCGAGTCATTCTCTTTCTAGTGCATGGATTCTTTCCGCCACACTGTCAAACCCCAAACTGAGCAAGCTTATTTTCCTTGCTTTGCTTCTCTCTTCCTTTTGTCTTTCCATATATTCATCCATCTGCCCTCCCTGCTTCCCTCCCTCCCTCCCTCCTTCCCTCTTTCCCTTCCTTCCTTCCTTCCTCCTTTCCTTCCTTCCTTCTTCCCTCCCTCCCTCCCTTCCTTTAACATGTGGTTTTATACAAAAGAAGTTAAAGTGTTGAGTTGCCATTCTGGGATCCAGGGACCTGCAGAATTACCCCCTCGCTTTGCCTTGAGATTTCTGTCACGGCTTCAGACTGATGTCCATGCTATTTCCCTGAATGTAGCATATGCCTCCCTGCCCCTTCTTCTTTCTCCCAGCATTCCTTTTCTCAGCTATGCTCATCTTCAGCCATTCTAGCTGGAAGAAAGTATTTTGTGTGTTAAAATTTGGAGCTAACATGTGTTGAATGCAGATTTGTGCCAGTGATGGCTCTATGGACGTTGCCTGCATTTTACTTAGAGTACCTACAGGCTGGAGAGGTGGTACGGTGGTTGTGCTCATGTTACTGGGGCACTGGTGGATGGTGGGGATGAGTATTGTGCCTGAGGCATGTGGGTAATGATGTGGCTATTGATTGTCACATCACTTATTGCTCTCTTTCTTCAGAGTGTGTCAAGATAGCAGAGCATTTCGCTTACATACAACTTATTTTCCCAAGAAAATGATCCATAGTCTGAAGACAAAACACATCTTGCCATTCTTTCAGTTTTTCTGAGAGCTGAAAGCAATGCTTGCTGTGCCCTATAACATGATGTTGAAACAGCTCGAAGCACACATGCCTCACCAAGCCATTATTAGCAGGTGCCTGCTGTCCACTCATGTAACACATGAGAAATTGATGGATGGTAGGAATTTAGTGCTAGAAGAGAGAATTTGAACAAAGCAAAAAATATGTAGCCGATGGCTCACATTAGGGTAAATTTGGCTTCAGTCACAGCCTACCTCAAACTGCTCAGTGTTATATACAGTTATTATTTAGTGCCTGTTCTTTATTTCTTTCTGTGGTATTGGAAATTGAGCCTAGGGCCTTATGCATATGAGGCAAGTGCTTTACCAATGTTATATACTTCTGGCTCTTTTTATTTTTATTTTGAGACAGAAACTCATTATGATGCCCAAACTAGCTTTCAACTTGCCATCCTCCTGCCTCTGCCTCCCAACTATGCCCAGATATTGCCCTTGCAAGTGAGCTTTCCTGCATGACATGTGGTTCCCCTCTCAGCTGTGACATGGGAGATCCAAAATTCTTGTACCTTGTGAGTTCCCGTGTTTTCCTTAATATTAAGCCTCTACAATCATGACGTTTATCTGCACTGCTTTTCAGAGGACAAAGAACCATGGGAGACCCTCTATGAAAAGGGTGGTGTTCTCACCCTGGCCCATACATGTTCCAGTTTCTGCTGGAACTCTGTCGTGTGGGCACAGCTATTGTCAAGAATGGAGACAAGTGTAGATGGTATATAGAGCGGACATGGTCTAGTGGTCATCCTACCATGGCCAGATCAGGAATGGCTGATTGTTTGTCTGTGCAAACTCTAATGATTGAGAACAAAGGCTTGGGGAAGGGTTTAGAGGCTGAGTCCATGTTTAGCAAGAAATAACACAAGAGTTCATTTCTTTTGAGTCAAAGGGGAGCAGTGACACATGCCCCACAACTTCTTGGCCCTGATTATACTCTGAGTTCTTACTTTACCTTTATTAATTTATTCATCCTATATTTGAGGAGCTGTTATAGGCACCTGAAATAGATAGAAATGTTATAGGTAGTCAGACAGGGCCAGATCCTCAGAAGGAGCCAATATGGAAGATCAGATACCTCACAACTGTGAGAAAGACATGTTCCTGCTATGGACCAACCCCAAGACAAAAGATCAAACAAATGCATACCTCCCTAAAGGTAAGCATCCAGGGCTGATATTGCAAATAGATCTCTCCTCTTGAGGAACTCAGCTCCTACAGGAAAAGCCTGTCCTGTATTCATGCCTGCTTGCTATGTGACCCACTTCCCCATTTGTCCTGGGTTTAATCAATTTTATCTGAGCAATGGTGCTTGTAACCTTATGGGTTGACCATAGTTTTATCCCACCTCATGCCCACCGAGTGCGTCCCCATGTTTTCCACCTCTATAAAATCCATAGAAAAGGCAACTTCCTGGACAACCCACTCAGGTTCCCCTTCTGTCCCTCTCTCAGACAGGAGTTTTCTTTCCCCCAATAAATATATTCTGCTCTTAACCTCTGTTGTTCCTAAAATCCATCCTTCTGTTTTAGAGAACATGAACTTGCCCAGGTATCTTTCAGACTGGGAGTTCCATTCCCCTATATCAGAGCAACTGCTACCTGATGACAACATAGAGATGGCTCAGCCATGGCTTCCATTTTCATGGAGATTAAGTGGCTCAAGAGAGAGAATTCAGGATACAGTATGGTCCCGGTGACAAAGGAACATGGATGAGTGCTATGGAAATGTACAGGAAGAGCCCAAGTGGGAAATGGCCCAAGGGTCAGTGAGTACACTGTGCAGTACATTCTGAAGCAGAACACTGGGCGTCCTCACCTAGGAAGTGGACTTCTCCATGCTCACAGGACCACTAAGGAGGATGCTTGCAGGGCTCACTGCACACCCCCTTGCAGAGGGTGCCAAGCCACTGTGCTGCTGCTTGTACCTGCTCAGCCTGTCCCTACCCAGACAATGGGTGGTCTTCATGAGCGTCCACTGTGCACCTTGTCCTTTTACTCAGTGTCACAGAGTGCAGCTGCCACGTGCAGACCCTGGCCTGGGATCCTAGGCTGGAGGGCAATCAGTGGACAGAACAAATATATGCTGTCCTCGTCGACTGTCCACTCAGCAGTCTGAGATAGCTGATGGCTGCAGTGATAAGGGGCACATGCTGGGTGGACTAAGCTTGCTTCGGATGCTGAGAAGCAGGATTGGAATGAAGAAATGGGGCAGGGTGGGGTCAGAGGGGAGTTCACTGCAAAGAGGACACTCAAGCAGAAGCCCAGAGATGTGCACGGCTTGACCACCCCAGAATCTGCCCATATGGTGAAGGTGAAGAAGCCTGCTGCAGCTCACGTGAAGACCTGGATCCAAACCTGGCAGCAGAGGTTGGGGGATGCGAATTCACACTCAACATAAATTTCTGCTGTGGTCCGAAGTCTGGCCCAGTAAGCAGACCTTGATGTTGTTTCTCCATCCTTGTCCTCATCATGCTTAGTCCCTGTGTGCTTCTTCACTTTTGCAGGCCATGCTTCTAGATGTGATAAATGATACATGGATCTACAAACCAGAGAATGCTTGGTCATGAAGGCTTGATAAAATGTGTACATGGTTTTAAATATTCCATTGTAATGCATGGTGAGGCTTGGTTAAAAATGAGACCGTGTAAGAGCCTGCTGGAGTTGATGGATGATGCACCATCAATATTGATGGCCAAGAGCACGCTGGGAAGTGCCAGGCTGTATTTCTGCTGTACCCTGCTAGGGTCCAAGCCTGCAGGGATGATGTATTGTGTGAAAGCCTGGGTATCACACTGCCGTTACTCTGACATTAAGGAATGATAACAGGGCTCAACCTCAGTTTGGAGCAAAGTCAGTTTTGTGCAAAACATGAACTAACAGAGTCTGTGTGTACAGGGTTGGGGTGAGGAAGCTGTGTGTTCCCAGGGCCGTTTGCCCATTTCCCAGGGACCACACTGATGCCTAGCTGCCCCCATATCCAGGGTGGCTCTGAAGAGTGAGGCAGATTCTCACTATGTCCCAGGAGCTGTGATGCCTGAGGTGGATGTGTCTAAGGCTTAGGAAGCCACGGATCCCTGACAACACTAGAAAATGGATTGGGCAAGCCAGCATCTTCCCTAGGACTCTTTGGAGGGGCAGTGGCTCTCTTGGCACCTTGAGTGTGGACTCCTGCCTTCAAAATTGTAAGAGAGTTTGTGTCTGTGGCTCTAAGCCACCCCATTTGTGGTACTTCGCTATGCCTACAATAGAAAAACCACAAAACCATGTTCCAGCTGTGAGACCTTGGCCGGGTTACTTACCTTGCCTCGCTTCTCTCCTCACCAGCAGGCTGGCATGGCAGCAGTGCCTATTTATCTTTTTTTTGGCCATGCAAAAACTTTTTATTTGTATTTTCATTTTAAAGAGTTGAAACAAGAAATTACAGAAGATATATTGGAAAGAAGATATATTCAAGAAAGCTATGTGGAAATCTAATTACTAAATTCACATTTTATACATTTTATTTATTTTTTCCCTTTAAACTGTTGTTACAGAAGATTACTATCTTTATTTTTTAATTCAAAATATTTATTTATTTATTTTAAATTTAACAATGGTTGTATTACATATTTTCATCATCGGATCAGTTCAGATTAATAGATATAGGTATATAAGATTGATCAAACAATTAAACATTAACACTTTCAATAAACATTACTTTTTTTTTTAACAGTTGACTCACTGCATATTGTCCTCACAATAGTTATACAGAGCACAGGGTGTGGGCATGACACACCTTCCAATTGATATTGGTAAGGAAAGAAAAAAAATTTTAGAGTTCTTATATTAGGGAGACTATATGATATTTACACATGTAGGTCTGGTGTATTTTGTTACTCAGCTATAAAGAATGATAAGCTGGAAGACTTCATATGCAAATGGATGTGTATTGAACTTATCTTTGTGACAACTGTGAAAATTCAGTGAGGAAGTCTACACAGAGAAGTTTGAGTGATGCTTCCCAGCAGTGCTCAGTGGACTTCGCTACTGCTTCTGCTGTTTCCACCCCCATCTCTATCTTTATTTCATGTTTCCAACTGCACAAGAGGCCCATGACATGCAGCAGTACCATTCTTCTCCCAAAACACTCCCAGGGAGCTGGGTGGCATGACACTACCCCCACTCTTCAGAAGGATAAGGGCTCAAAGAACTACCATGACTTTCTAGGGTCACACAGCTACCCCGGGAGAGTGCCACATGCAGCATGCCCCAGCTTCAGACCTGGAACTCTTTCCACTAATGATGATATCCACGTCAAGGATTGTGCTAAGAGTCAATAAGTTTTCTTCCTAATTGTTTACATCAACCCATGACCTAGATATTATTAATATCCAGTTTTACAGATAAAGGAACAGAAATGCAGAATGATTTAGTAACCTGCACGAGGTGACATAGCTACTAAAGGGCAGAGTTAACGCATGAGGTCACATAGCTAATAAATGGTAGAGTTAATGCCATTTTCTATAGTAGACAGAATAATGGCCATAAAGATACATGGATGCTAATTCCTGAAACGTGGCAAGGCTGGCTTCAATGGAAAAGAGACTCCACAGGGGTGGTCAGGGGCCTTCAGATGGGCAGGTAGTCCTGGCTATGTGGACAGGCCCTTCAAGGCTACTGTTAACACCATTATGGAGATGTGACTACAGTAGAGAGAAAGGATCAGTGATGGCAGGGGAAGCAGAGGGACTTTACACTGCAGCTGTGCTGGCTCAGAAGCTGGAGGGAGAAACTGCTCACCAGGGGATGCAAGCCATGAAGCTCTAGGGCTGAAAGGGCAAGGGTGTGTGCGAGTTGGCTCAAGCTTCCCAAGAGGTTGCACAGCATGCAAACGTTGGCTTCTGCCCGGTGATACCCATTTTGAATTTCTGACCTCCCTCAGTGTAGGAGAACAACTTTACATTTTCAGGGCACCAAATGTGTGGTATTTTGCTTTGGCAGAAATAGGAAACTAACACATTACCTAACTTTCGGGCTTCTGGGTCTGCACTGGTGGCCACTGCTCTGAGATCTCCAACATGCGCTTTGTAGGTAGGGGCCACCACAGTTAGCACCATGGATAATAGCAGATGCACAGTATTTATCACTTTCGGTGGTAGAGCCAGGAAAGGAGTTTGGGCTCTGCACTCACAATGAATGTGGAAATAAGGCTACTGGTCTCAAGTTCCTCCTCCTTCATCCAGGACACCTAGAACTACTTAGGAGCCTCAGCCTTCAACCAGGCCAGTCCAGGTCCAGGTTGTAGTGTTGAAAAAGCTCATGTTTAGCACTTAGAACCAGGTGGAACTCAATGCCTTTTTCTAGCCCCTTTCTTCTCTCTTGGAAATGAGGCTGGCTTAATTGAAGAACCTTGAATTTGAGAGGCAGACCTAAAATCCAGCCACAGTGTGGGTGGTAACATTGGAGCGATCCATCTCTTTGCCTCAGCTTTCTCATCTAGAAGATGAGGATATTTAAGGATAATCCTACGTCAAGAGGACTAGGAGACACAGAGCCTAGGAGAGAACTTAGTGCAGTGGTTCTCATCCTTGCTAATGCCATGACCCCACAATACAGTTCCTCATGTTGCGGTGACCCCAAACCAAAAAATTTTGGTAGTTACTTCAAAAATGTAATTTTGCTACAGTTATGATTCGTAATGGCTTTAGGCGACCCCTGTGTTTTGGTCGTTCAACATCCACCGGGGTCACGACCCACAGGTTGAGAACCACTGGCTTAGTGGATGACTGGGGATGCTGGTCCTCTTCTCTTTCACTTTATTTACTATCTGTAGTGTAGGCCCGGGATATCTGTTTTCAATTTTCTGGGCCACATACTGTGACCCCATTCTTGAATGGTTTTCTCCCTAGAGAGGTATCCTGGCTTTCCTGGTTTGAAACTCAAACTCAGGCCAGGGCAGGGTCATGCTTACAGGCATCAGAAATACACAGCGCTTCTTCCTCTTTCTTTTGTGGCTATCGGTCCGCATTTCCCCTGTGACATACTCCTTTGGTTGATCTGCCAGAGCCCCTCTTCTGTATTAATTCTTTTTCTATAAGTGAAAAGAAGCAGAAGCTTTAAATGAGCTTATTTAAACAGTAGAGAGAACAACTTATCTGTCATATTTAGAAACCCTGAAGTAGATAACAAGAAGGCTTTTCCTTAACATTTTATTCTGACAATCTGTGCAAAATGGTTTGTCTTTTGGCCTTACTTTTCCTTTTCTATAATGTAGTTTTGGTAGTGTATTTAAATATGTATATCCAGAACACGAGAGGTCCTTTCTTTCTTCCCTCCTACCTTTTTGTTTTCTTCCTTCTTTGGAAAAGAAGCCTTTCCCAGATGCTTCCCGTGTTCTCTTGTTCAGCTTCTCTCCTCTTCCCTAGACCCTTTTCTTCTCAGGGTCCTTGGTGTCTCAAAGGTGACCAGGTCCTGGCAGAGGTGACTTACTGTGATTGGCTTGGCACCTGTGTACTTTGCCTGCTGAGAGAAGAGTTGAGATCTACTGTCCTTGGAACATATGGCTCTATCGCAGCGGGAGTAGTTACCTGGGCCAAACTGGAGATGCTCTGGTGAAGACGAGTGGCTGCTGGGCAGGAAGCTGACACTTTGTGCCTCAAGCGATGCTGGCTCTGGGCATACACTTGGACTTCTGCTATGCATTTTAGGCGCTGCCTCATCTCACATGCAGAGATGGACAACGTAGTGCCATCACGCGTGTTAACTTGAATTGATTGCTCACGATCACCTGGGAAGATGTTGAGCATTCGGACCACATCTGGGCTCAGCAGGAGTGACAATCGTGATTGATTAACGATGTCTGCTAGGAATGTGCACATTGAGGTGGGAGGTTAGAAGGAAATTTATTTTTTCTTTCCTTTGTTTTCTTTTTTTAAATAAAAAAATGCATTTAAAATGCTAAGGCTTTATCTTCCTTGACTGCTGCCCTTCCTGAAGATTGCTTGTGATCATAGTTTTTAGAAACTAAAGTTACATATTTCACAGGCAGATATGTTATAGAAAATTAATGGTCCATTTGCAAATGAGGTTCTTATCTCTTGGTTTCTGACAGCTTCCCTTCTGCCCCTCAAGAAAGCGCCGTAAGTCTCTGGCTTCCTGTTCACCAAATCTAAATCATACTGGTATCGAACTAGTTATTGGGGGGAACTGTCCTCTGCTGTTGGGACCCTCAGTACAGAGCTTCTGATCCACAGGTTGGGGATAACTGTGGAAGAGCTCAGCTTCAAAGAAACATCTGGAGCCTGGCTTTTCTGCCCTGAGACTTCATTGCCAATAAAGGGAAACTTTTCTGCCTTCCTAATATTGTAACTCTGGGTTGGCCACACGAACAGGATTTTAATTTTAAAATCTTAGTCAATTACCAAGATGGTGGCTTTCTTTTAGGTATCAGTGGCGCCATTTCTGTAACAGCTTCTTCTTCCTCCTGCCAGCTTATCCTTGGGAACTGGCGGGTCCCAGCTGCTTAGGAGGTGCCCTATCTCCAGCTATTCCAATGACAGGACTTTTTCAGAGCAAGTTGTCATTGTGTGAGCCTTTGCCTATTATGCGTCCAGCTAGTTTCTCTTGCTTTCAAAACAAAGAGTGTTCTAGAAAATGGGGTCACAGCGATACACCTGGGTGGTTTCCCAATTTTGCCTGCCTCTTCCTTTTCTCTCCTTACAGTAAATTAAAAGTAGTTTTTTTGCAAGTCGTGTCTGACAAATCTCTGGACACAGTCAGATAATTTTGCATTTCCAGACTCAGTGAGGCACATGACAAAAGTTAATTAAACTGGCTGGGATAGCAGTATCTGCTGGCAGATCAGGGACACTGTCACATTTGTCAGCATAGTCACAACCAACACAGACATCTCAGATACCCCTGCTGTTGTTTAACAAATATACTATTCAGTGTTTATTTAGAAATATCTATAAACCACTACTTTAAAATTACCACTAAAGATATTAAATTATTCTGTATGTTCAAAACCTCATTATTATTTCACTCTACTTCCAAATACTAGCCTGAAAAATTCTCAGTGTATCTCCTTCTGTATATTTTTGATGAGATTCTCTCAAAATCTAATGACTGATCATGCCGTAAGTTGTTTAAGATGTGTCCAGGCATTTGTTTTAAAGCCCTCTGGATGGAGCCAGTGTGGGCTGAAAGTCATGGAGTCAGGCTTGGGGATAGCAGCGCAGGGTTGGGGAGATAGCTCAGTGGTCTAAGCTCTTGCCTAGCAAGCATAAGGATCCGGGGTTCGATCCTCAGCACCACATGCCATGCAGGTCCTGAGCACCTTGCCAGCCGCTGAAACCAGGCACGGTCAAGCACACCTGTCATCCTAGGACTGGGGAGGCTGCAGATAGAAGGACTTCTGAGTCTGAGCTGTGTAGCAAGACCCTGTGCCAAATAAGAATTAATTAACAAATAACAACAATAAGAAAGTCCTTGAGCTATGCTGTATATCAGCCTAAGCCATATTCTGCTGCAACAACAGAACTTACTGACCTAACACAATGAAGGATGATTTCTTCTTCTTGCTCCATGTCCATAGCTAGTGACTGGGGATTCTAGTATGAATTTCATGTCTGCAGCACCTGTACTGATGGAGTGCTATCTCTTGCTATTGTGGGGTGGGGTGACCACAGTGAACCACTCTGAGGACCTTAGAGCTTTCTTCCATGGGGGCACAATTCACTTCTGCTCCTGTTGTTAGTGCAAGCCAATGTCGTGTCTGTGGTTAGTGGGGCTATGGAGAGCATCAGCCAGCACACAACTCAGGCCAGGTACGCATCTCAAAAAATGAGGTCAAGGCTCGTGGCAGGACACTTCTGCTCTGTATTTCACCACATGATCTGGGGAATTCCAGGAATTTTTATTTCAGTAGAAAGCTTGGATTGTGGTTCTACAGGTCAGTTCAGCTATGTGCACAATTCGTTTTAGGCAAGAAAGTGTTTGTTTGTGATAAGGCATCCATCAGAATGTCCAGAATGGAGTTTTGGGTGTGCTATTTTCACTTGTGAGGTTCCCCAGCTGTGTCCATGCAAAGAGCTAAAAGATGGTAGACACATAGGGTGTGTGTGTGTGTTTGTGTGTGTGTGTGTGTTTAATGCTAAGCCTTTGAGTTTATAAACCTGGAGCCATTCTTGCTCATCCTCAATTCCTGTCAATAAAGCCTAAGAGGTGAATGGTTGAAAAATGTCCACATTTTATGTTTTCTCTTGAGATGTACACGTGACCATCAGAATCTTGAGTGAGAATATGAGATTAGTCACTTCTCCACCTATAGCACCTGATGGAATTGTTTCTAGTGTTGTCCAAATCACCCAGGGATTATACTGAATGCGTAGATGGCCTGTGCTACTTCTAGGGGTCCTAATGCAGTTGGTTGAGTTGTTGTTAACAAGTCCCCAGATGATGTCCTTATGATCTGCGTGATAGCCCTTTCTGTGCAGAAGCCTTGGAGCAGCAACCAGAGCCCCATTTGGGCAGGAGAGGTGGGCAGCTCACCTGCTGTCATGATGGCTCTCTGCAGAGCAGAGGAACTTACTCCTCTGATTGCCAGCCACCCCTGACAGTGGTACAGCCAGGGTTACTAGAGCTTTGCCTGTCACAACTGGATATCATTCAGTAGTCCTCAGTTATACTTTGACTAACATTGCCTTCTTCTAAAAAACTTAAGAGTAGACCAGGTAAAACTACTATATCACCAGGCCCAGCGCCTTGATTTTATAGACTAGCAGAGTAAGTCCCAGAGAAAAGTAGGACTACATTGCATAGGCATTCCGAGGCCGGCCCAGAGGGCTGGCCAGTGCTCCCCAGCACTACTTGCAGGGGAAAGCAGACCAAGGGGTGAAGGATGCCCTGTGGTCATGTTTGTGCAGTGCAGATGAGGCTGTTTTGTGTGACTTTTGAATGTTTAAAAAATAGGCTCCACCTGAAGCAGAAGTTCTCACCAGCAGCAAGGCAATGTTGACCTCCTGGAGGGTGATGCTGGGGAAGCCAGTCACCTTACCTCTTAACCTGCATGTCTCACTGAAAGTTGAGATGATAATACTCCATTCTTTTGTAAAAGTTAAACGAGTCAACACAAGGAGCACACTTAAAAAGTCTCTGGTGCATAACTACCACTTAGTAAATATTCACTATTCCCATTATAATTGTTGTTTTTCCTGTAGCATTTCTAGGGTTGACATGATTAAAGGGCATAAGGCAATCAGGAGGCTTCATTATCTCTGTAAAACTAACTTTAAGAATTAGACCAATATTTACCTTGACTGATACTATTTTTTCATTTTTAGACAGTGGAGTTTGATCTAATTGAATTTCAGAAGTTTTTATTTTCCCATCAATCTTTTTTAAAAATATAAACCCCAGTGTGGCAATGAGACTGCCTGATGTTCAGAAAAAAACTTTAGACAAGCTTTTCTAGCATTGCACATCGACCTGAGGTGACTTCCCTGATGGGTACATCAATGATAGAGGGCCAGAGGTTAAGCCAAATAGATTTGAGATCTGAAATTGGACCCTTGGAACAGGTTCCCTGAGCCCACATCTTCTACAGCCTGAGGGGAGGAAGAGGAGCATGGAGGAGCTGCACCTGTGCTCTTTGAGCTTGGAGCCTGGTCCTGCCTGGTCCCTTCTGGTCCCGCTTGGTGTTTGTTACTAGGAGAGGAGACGCTCAGGGTCCCCTCGTGGCGGAGGCGCACAAGGCCACATGGCTAGCCTGAAGAGCTGCCACCCTCTCTCAGTGGCGTACTTGCCTCTGGTATGCATTTCTAGTTGGATGTTCCCCTGACAGAGCACGTGCAGCTCTGTGCCTGAGTCTAGCACACTGTGCTTGCTGAAGATTTCCAGCCCCAGTGTTCATCTAAGCTGTTTGCCCAGGAGATAGTGGAGCTGTGACATGAACTCTATTTTGGCACAGGCAAATAGAGAAAAATAATTGTCTTACAAATCAGTAAATATATCCTGGTAACTGAACAGGGCTCCAACAGAGACATTTCACAATCCTTCTAAAAAAGGCTTTGCTCAGAGAATAAGTGTAAGGCTGCACATAAAGAATGTCAAGCTTGGAGGGTCCCCTTCCCAAAGTAGGCTTCTGTCATGGTCAGCTTGATGGGGCCCGTGCTCTGCAGAGAGGTGAGCAGGGAGAGAGCGTACAGCATTTAGGCCTGTGACTTGGGGACAGTGAGCTCCTTGGTTGAGCATAGTCCCTGAGCACTCTCTTGTGACCCAGGCATACATTTTGCATATGTTAATTTGATGGCCATCTTACTGAGCTACCGCTATGTTATCATTTTTCTGAAGAGGACACAGAATACAGAAAGGCTAGGTAACTTGGCCACCTTCATTTTGGTGACACAGGATGGATTCAGGAATTCTGATGGGAAGATCCAAGCACTTTGACACCATGCAGCTGAGAGGCTGATGTAGGGAAAGGAAACTCCCAGCCTACTAGCTATCTCATATGAGTAACTATTCTCTAAACTCGGAGCATAGATTTCAAAAACAGCAGTGACTAATAGCAGGGAAGGAATGCTTCTCTCCGAGAGAGACAGAAGGGGACTCAAATGGGGTGCCAGGGAACCTGCCTTTTCTAAGGATTTTTATAGAGCAAATCCATGGTATGAGGCAGGTCCAACATGGGAAACATGGAAACTTGCTAGGTGGGAAACTATGGTTAGCCAGTAAGATCATGCGTAGAATTACTCAGGTCCAATGGATTGAATTGGGATTAAATGGGGAGGCGAGTCGTGTAGCGAGCAGGCATGAGTACAGAACAGTGACTCTGTTCTACGTTGGCTCTTCCTAAGTTTTTCAAGATGATAGAGATATTTAGAATATCAAAGGTGATAGAGGTACTCTGAATATCAGACCCTAGTGCCCATCCCTAAGGAGGCATGTGGGCACATATGTTTCATCTTTTCTCAGAGCGAAAGTGCCTGTCTTTCCCACAGTTCCAAGTATCTTCCCTTTCAGACTGGCTCCTTTAGGACCCAGCCCTAACTGACTGCCTATAACCTACCTAACTCAGCTGCCAAAATCAGGGTGATGTGCATGAAGATAGACATGGACAGAAGCAAGGGGCACATGTGCAGTGGTAGTCCCAGTTGTGGAGACTCGACAGGAGGAGCAGAAACTCTGGATAGGAAGAGAAAGAGATGATGAGGAAGAGGGAGTGCATTTCATGTAGGCCCAGGGCGGGTAGCATGGTAACAGGACTTTGCTTCCCTCTTGATCCCTTTCCTGGCAGAGGTGGAACTCACAGCACCTGTTTTTGCTGACTTCAGTATCCCTGCTGGACTTCCTCCAAAGGCCAGCTCTTGGTCTGTCTGGTTATCCTTGGTACCACTGGCTTGTAGTGAAATCCACCTCAGTTCTGGTTCCACAGAGCTCTTAGCCTCAGAGCCTCCTACTGACTGTCCTGTAGGTCAACATGGAGAAGCCAACCGTCATATCCAGTGCATCCGCTGGCTTTCCCTGAATCAGGTCAGCACCACCGGCCCACCTCAGCGTGGAATGAAACATGGCAAGGCACAGTCTGAGCGGAGGCTTCTCCACATTCCTTTTCATGTGAAGAAACCCCTTGAGCACTCTGAGGAAGCCTATAAATCTCTTCCTTGAATACTGGTTTTAAGTGCAAAAATCATATGTTGGACTATGAAGATAACCAATTCCATTAAATTGCAATTACCAGCGTATTAAAAAACAAAATTTAAAATTCAAACTTTACATATTGTTCTAGTGGCAAGTCTCATAACAACTATAAGTCTGAAGAGCCAATAGATGTAAATGATGTTTTGAGAATCCTGCAAAATTTATGTGACGTGGAAATACCTGTGATTTGCGTTGGTGACAAATTTCTAGGTATTACTAATTACAACTGTGGATTGTTGCCTGTAGTCATAATTGAAGGAAATGTCGGGAGCTGGGGAGATAGCTCCGAGGCACAAGTGCCTGCTGGGCAAGTGCAAGGTCGTGAGTTTGAACCCTGGTCCCCCCCCCCACACACACACACACAAAAAAAAAAAAAAAAAGAAGGAAATGCCAAGTTTTATCAGAAGATGAAGTTCTTCCCCACCTAAGTTCATAGAACTATCAGTTCTATTCACAAACACCTTCACTCCATTGAAGAACTTCTCAAAGTACTGGGCCTCCGGCAGACACAAGGTAAAGAGGGGGTGCCAGAGCAGGTTTCTTTTTGAAATTCAGATCCTCAATTATCCTACCATAGACTGCTAATGTCAAACCCGAGGGGAAAGTGAAACAGCAAACTCATTTTTGTTGTGTGCCTGACATCTAACCTATGGGCAGTAAATTCTGAGAACCATCAATGCAAAGTAAATAACTTAGAATATTTTAGCGTTAGTTTAACTGCAAAACTGAGTTGGAGCACGAGCCCGTTCAGTCATCTGAGAGGAAAACGTATTTCATTTGCAAGCATAACTTTTGAAATGTTGAGAAATAAATTAGTGATGCCGAATGCAGGCGATGTCAAATGCTCTCCTGAAAGAAGCCATTTGGTTCGTTTAAGTGGAGTGTGGCAGTTTCTCACACAGGAGCGGGCTAATTGAATTGTGTTTTCCGAAGAGCAGAAGCTTTGCTGAGGCAATCCCAAAGCCCACCGCCCACAAGAGGGGAGCCCCTGCATGTTGTACATGATCGCATGGACCAAAGCAAAGGGTGATGACTCGGACAAGGCCAAAGGGGCCAGGAACCAGCAGCTGTAGAAAAGAGGAAGCTGAGCATTATTACTAATCTTCAGGATCAAGAACTCACATCAAGCTTGTAGCTGGGAGCCAAGCTGGGGACAAGAGCCACTGGACTCCAGGTAGGCAGAACAGGCTCACTGTAGTTGGTTGAAGACACAAGAAGTCTGCCAAGATGAGCCAATGGAAAGAAGGAGAGGAGGCAGAGGTAACACAGAAGCACCTGCCAAGAGCGAGGGCCACAGAGCACCAGGGTGGAACAAGCATTTGGGAACTACTTGTGCAAGAGAGTGCTTGCCTTTCTCCTGTGGCTGGGGGTCTTAGAGTCAGCTGGAACTTTCTGCTTGGGGCTTGGTCTGCCTGAGTGGTGTGTCAAACATAGGACTTTCCTTTGACCACAGAAGACTGTGACTAATATGGACAGTTGGGGGCATCTTGGGGAAATAGAAGCTACAATAGTTTGATAAATCACCCATAGTCGATTTCTCCATTTTTACACTAGCTGGTGCATAGCCCCATTAGTGACAGCATGGGCTCTGGGGCCACCACTGGCATCCCAGCTCTGCCACATCAGCTGGCTTGGCTTTGCCAGGGGCTGATCTCTGCATCACCACTTGTCTGTTGGTAAAATGGACTTAACGGAACCTCCTCATGGAGTTGCTGTGAAATTTATGCCAATTTATACATGTAGGTGTTTGATAAATACTAACTTTGTTTTTTTTCTGTCTCTTTCTCCACACACATATGTTTACTTTATATTTGTATATATGTAGATATAAGCACACATACAAAATCATGCCCTAATATTCCTTGGACATTGGTTCCAGGTCCTGGCGCAGATACTAAAATTAATAGTTGCTCAGGTCCTTCTGTAAAATACGTGGTATCTACTTATAAACTACACGTATTCTTCTGTGCACCTCAGCTCATCTCTAGCTTACTTAAAAATACTTAATATAATGCAAATGCTATGTAAATAATGATGCTGTATTTTAAGGGAATACTGACAAGAACAAGATCTGTACATGTTCAGTACAGTTTTTAAAGACATGGTTTTTAAAGAATACTTTCTGTCTACAATTGACTTACTCCATGGATGTGCAGTTCACAGATCTAGAGACCACATGCAGTATGTGTGTTACATAGGATGTATAGATTATGTGTTTGTTATTTAAAGAGTCTTGGTATGATTCCATTGACCTCATTTATCCCCCTGATGAACTGGTCCTTTGGTGGTGCACTGAACTGTGAACTCAGTTCTGGACTCAGATGGACTTAGACCTTGAGGTCCCTACTCTGTCCCATTCTATGACCCAGAACCTGGGTTTGATCCTGGCTGTGCTGCTTATGATTTCTTTGGTCTTGGGTAGATTACTTGACTTTTCTGAGTTGATTTTCCTCGATTGCAGTTGGCCCTACAATAATTAACTTTTAGAGTGGTACTAATCCTTTCCCCTCACCTTCCCAGGCACTTGCTGAGGTTGGGCCGTGCTACTGCTGATGTACTGTGTCAACTTCAAGAGTCTAGAAGCTTCACTAAGTGGCTCAGCAGTTCTACATCCTGGCTCCCCTCACTGCTCTAGGATGCTGTTCATTGTATCAACTTGGGAAATTTAAAAGTTTAGCTAAGTGATTCAGCAGGCCAGAGTCAGGGGAGTGCTCCCCCTCATGGCCCCAACCCCCTGTGGGTGGAGCCTACTTCCAATATAAGGGAGGAAAACAGGCTTGTTCCCCCTGCTTTCCCCCCTTGTTGCTTTGCTGTCTTCTGCAGCCTTGAACTGTTGCCCTGGTGCCATCCCACCCTACCTTGACTCTAGACTAAAACCTTCACAGACTGTGAGCTAAATAAACTTTTCCTTCCTTAAGTTTCTATGTCAGGTATTTTGTCTTAGCAATGAGAGAAAAGTAACTAAGGCCACATTATAGCTCAATCTATTCCTCCCACATCTGAGAGCCAGCCTTGTCTTGGCTATGGCTACAGGCACTATACAGAGAATGGAAATAACCTATTTCTGCCCTCAAGGGCAGAAATTCTCTATAACAACCACAGTACAGTAAATGGGAAGCACTGTGTGAGAACTCTTAGAAAGCAGAGTTTCTTCTCAAGTCAGGCTTCTCCAACTTCACCCAATATCCAGCCACTGGAATCTTGCTAAGTGAAAGTCTGGCGTTGCTCAATCTCTGCCAAGCCTCTGGGGGCGCTGTTGGTCTAGCAGCGATGGAGAGCCTTTCAGAGCTTCCACAGATAGCAAGCAGCCTGCCGCAGCTCATGTGCCGCAGCTTTGCTGCCACTGGTCTGGGCACTGGTGAGGAGACGAAGCACACACACATGAACCCAGTCCTGTATCCCTTGGCCCCTGCCTGCCAGGACTTTGCTCCAAAGGCTGGATTCCTGTGGGCACTCAGGCCACGGGTGCTTGTTGACAAACGCTCTGTCTGCATAGTTAAGAGCTCCGTAGACCATGCAGGCTTGGGTGGCTTAGATAGAGACTGATCAGAACATTCCTAGAGAACGTAGGAAGGAGCCCCAGAGGCCCACATTTGAAGGTTCTGCTTCTAGGCCTCAGAGTTGGAAGGGACAACTGCAAGTTCCTCTGGCCCAGCAGGACACTGTCTTGTCCTGCGCAGGTTGGATGCAGGTTACAAACTTATCTTATTTATTGGATATGGGGTCTTACTATGTAGCTTGGACTCATAGTAATCCTCCTGTCTCAGTCTCCATAGCAATGGGATTACAGGCATGTGCTGCCACATCCAAGGTTCTGAGGCAGGCTGCTGAACCTGGGATTGAGCTGGGGTCTTTGTACTAGCCAGGCGGGTGCTTAGACCACTGAGCTATCTCCCCAACCCCCAGACTCATCTTTTAATTCATTCCTTTGAACCTGAAACCAGATCAGCTTTCGAAGGAATGACACAGAGTTTTAGTTACTTCCCAAGTGATTTTTAATCTATTTATGTCTAGAAAGCAGTATTTGGAAAGAAAATCATCCAGGAACTGAGAAACAGAAAGATTTTGAGAATAATGCAATGACAGGAAGACATCCAGTTTTTACTTTAAAGCGGGATTCTAAGACTCCTTTTCCATGACAATGATGACAGTAATAGTAGCTTCTATTGTTTGAACACTTACTCTGTGTCAAGCTTTGTCATGAGTTTCACAGACACGATATACTTTAATATGAGGGAAGGAAGTTTTTTTTTTTTGTCTTTTTGAGACTATCTCACTGTGCAGTTCAGGCTGGCCTTGAGCTCACTTTTGTAGCCCAGGCTGGTCTCAAACTCTCACCAATCCTCCTGCCTCAGCCTCCCGAGTGCTGGGATTACAGGCGTGCGCCACCACACCCGGCTAGGAAGTATTTTTGTTTTAAGAATGAGTAAATTCAAAGACCGCAACAGATTAAATGGTTTGCCAATGACTGTGCAAGGAAATTAGCAGATGCAAGAACTGAGCCCACACAGCTCTCCAGAGCCTTTGCTACAAATTCTGCATCCCTGCCTCTTTCCCACCTTGTGCCCTGTGTCTACCAAGAATCCCATCCAGTGGATCCTTCTACCACTCTGGGGACAAGCAAGGTAGCTTGTGAACCTCCACAAAGCTCGTTCCACTGTGAAAGTGGTTTCTTTTGGCAGAAAACTCTTTGTTTGGGAACTAGTGCTGATTTTAAAAGTAAATGACAATGATCCAACAATCCTACTCCTGGAGTCCTAAGAAAATTTAAGACTTAAATTTGCACGAAACCTTACACATGAATGTCTTTAGCAGCATTACTCATAATAGCAAAAAAGTAGAAATAATCCAAAGAAAAGATTTTAAACTCAGTTGATGAAGAGATAAAAAAAATATGCCCAATAATATTACTTAGCCCTGAGAAGGACTGAAGCTCTGATCCATGCTTTGGTGTGAATGAATGTTAGCAATATTGTGCCAGCTGAAGGAAGGCAGCCAATCACAAACAGCTGCCAATGGTGCGACCCCACTGACACAGGCCGTGCAGGCCTGTAAACCCAGAGCTGAGAAGGTTGGTCTCCAGGTGCTGCTGTAGCGTGGAGGAAATAGAGAGTAGCCGCTCACATGTTGGAGGGTTCTTTTTGACTGCTGAAAATGCCCTGGGACTAGACAGTTGAGTTAATCGTATAACTTTATGAATATAAATAAAAGCCACTGGGGCCCGGCAGGATGGCTCAGTGGTCTAAAGCGCCTGCTTGGGAAAGCTTGGGCGGCTTCAGGGACCGAGGTCCGATCCCCGGCACCACATGCTGCGCCAGCCCTGCCCTGGGGCGGGCTGAGCCGGCCATAAAAATGAGTGAATAAACAAGGGTTCTGAAACAAGAATAAAAATAAATTAAAAAAAAAAAAAAAGCCACTGGATATAATAGTTTAAAATAGTTAGTTTAGGACATAGCTTGGTAGTCTAAGTGCCTGCCTGGTCAGCACAAGGACTGGGGTTTGATCCTTGGTGCTGCACGCCATGCTGACCTCACACTGAGCTGAACCCAAAAACTGGGTGTAGTGGTGCATACCTGTAATCCCCATGCTGAGGAGGCTGAGACAGGAGGATCTCTACAAGTCTGAGCTATGTAGTGAGATCCTGTACCAAATAACTAAAGAGATAAATAAATACATAGTGTGTTTTTCAAGGTGTGGTGGCACATGCCTATAAACCCTGCACTCGGCAGGCTGAGGGAGGAGGATGGCTGTGAGTTAGAGCTCACTACAAAGTGAGTTCAAGACCTGCCTGAATTCTATAGTGGAACCATGTCTCAAGAATATAAAAAAATAAATTAATAACAACAGAAAATGGTACAGTTTATAATATATGAATTATATGTCAATATCAAATAATTTAGATAAAATAACACATCATTCAAGACTTTAAACAAAGGTTTAGCTCAAATGAATCTACAGATATTTAAAGCTGGTTGGCTTGTCATTACTGTAGGTTCTCTAAAGTCATTATATGATCACATTGCATTTTTTTTGTCTTTTTCTTTTCCTTTTTTTTTGTACAGAGTCTCATTACGGACTCATAGTGATCCTCCTGCTTATACCTCCCAAGTGCTGGGATTTGTGAGTATAGGTGCATGCCACCACACCCAGACCCCATCGCTGGCTCAGCGCGCTCGAGAGTGGGGCCAGCGTGGCAGGCAGGGCCAGGAACTGAACCCTGGGCCCTGCGCTTCCCTAAGCAAGTGCTTAATCCGCTGAGCTATACTGCCAGCCCTGATCACATTGCATTGTTGGTATTCACTGATGTAGTAGTTCTGGTTTTGAATAATCATAATCTATGATTGATTAGTTTTTCTGAAAAACATAAACACACAGATTTTGTTATTCTCTTATAAAAATTCACTGGAATGTTGAATTGAAAAAGAAAAAGCTTGCAAAAGAACAAATTGGTAAATCTCATAAACAGTCATAATTCTCATCTTTTCCATGAGCAATGCCTTTGATGACATGATTTGGAAGTTCATCCCATCCAATAGTGTTGGTGTGCTTGTCTCTTCAGTCTAGGCTGGTTTTATGACTTGCTTAGCCAATAACGTGTGACCACATTGTAGTGTGTAAGTGTAGTGGATTGTTAACTGGTGATTAACTTGTTACACCTAGCTGAATTGAATTAGTGTGGGGCTAGGTATGGGAAGCCCATCTGAGGATTGGTGTCAGCTGCATAAGAGGCAGAACTGGAGAAGCTGGAGAAGCTGTTGGAGCTATTGGAAACTGCTGGTTCCTTAGGCTGTTCTGCTGGGTGACCTTGTCATGCTGGTTTTCCTGATGAACTTGGCTGTTCTTACCGGAGGAGGAGCTTGTGACCTTATTGTCACAGGGAATGACTGTGGTTCACTTGGAGCTCTGGCCCTCACCTTGAGAATCACTTCCTGGCTCTGTAGGGGAAGCTGGTACACTGCTCAGCTTCCTGGAAAAGCTTGTTATGTTAGCTTTTCTGATGGGAACTCAGCTCTCCTCATCCCTGGACGGGTTTGGGACCTCACCATTGCTGAGGATGGCTGTGGTACCTTTGGGGGAGCTCAGGTTCTTGCTTTGAGCATCACTTCCTGGCTCTAGTTCAGATTCCTCAGTGTGCTGCACAGATCCTTTATCCCACTGGCATAGACTTCCTAGCTTCATCACTGACCTTTGGGCCTTCCCAGTACAGATCTGTGAAGTGGGCCTGCATGATACATTGTCATGGACTCTAGAGCTATACTTGGACTTGTGAGAGACATTGTTAGGAGCTCTAGGTCTTCAGCAGGACTTGCGCAGGATATTAGGATCCAGGCCCTCAGCTGGTTTCTTTGGGCTTTAGTGTGTGCAGAGATTTCCTGCACTTGTATATGATTCTTACAGTAACTCATTATAAAATAATCTTATAAACTGTGTCTATATTGCATTGTACCTTGAAAAACCCCAAACCAGGACACTAAGTTTATAGCATAAGCTGCACAATGTCTTCATATTCTTGCTAAATATGCTGCTTAGTTTGGCTGGGAAGTTCAAGCTTGCCTGCTGTAGGATGACAGGCAGGTCTTCTGGGTTCCTCACCCAGAGGTGACCCACAGATTGTAATGTTCATTTAACTTCAAAATAATAGTGTTTTATATATTTTAAAAACTCAAGAAATGGGTAATTTGATGAGTAATCAGGAAATGGAACCAGTAAGTAGAAATCTTAGAATTCCAAATGCACTTTCTAAAATAATAAATAAAAAATACAATTTCTATAACAAGTACTTCACTGGATAAGTTTGTCCCAAATTAGTTTATTTATTTATTTATTTGTTTGTTTATTTATTTATTTATTTATTTATTTATTTATTTATTTATTTTTGTGGTAAATTTTTTCTTTTTTTCTTGGCTGGCCGAACCTGCCTTAAGGCAGGTCTCACACTCCATGTGAGGATACGGATCGAACCATGGTCCCTGGCGCCTGAGAGACCTTACCGAATCATGTGCTTTAACCAGCTGAGCTACCCAGCAAGCCCCCTTGCCCAAATTAGACATTGGAAGAAACTAGCATTAAGCCTGAAGACAGCCACTTGGAAATCAAGTGAACTGCAGCAAAGACAATGACAAGAATAAGAAAAGAACAGGGAAGGGAAGAGGAGGAACAAAATTTAATATAAGCACAATGATCTGTGAGGCCATACTGAATAATGAAACCATTCTCTCTCTTTTATTGTTAGGTAGAAAGGAGATAATGATGAACACATGAAAAAATTGTGGGCTAAAGTTTGCAAATTTGGATCAGATATAACTACTCATTGCTGCAGGAAAACCTCCAGAAAGTTCCAAGTAGAACCAAGCAAAAGAGACAGAGCCATTTTTGACATTGTAGTCAAACTGCTAAAAATAAAAGCTGGAGAAGAAAATCTTAAAATCGGCCTGTGAAAAAGTAAATACAAGTTAGAGCCAGGGAAATAATATAAAAACGAGAGTTAACTTCTTAGCAGTAACCGGGATCAGAGACAATGGAGTGACACTTGAAGGGGCTGAAGTGAAAATAAAAGCTCACCCTGTGGAATTCCATATCCACCCTACATATGTGTGCATTTTCCAAACTAAAGGCCTTTTGAAATGATGAACGTTGAACTTGTTTCCCCCAGACTTGGGCTGCCGGAAATACTGGAAGGAATTAGATGGGAATCGGGGTCTACAACTAAGACAGATGCCTGAGAAAGGCTAAGGAGACGGGCACGCCTGAAGTGCCTTAGCGAGAAGGAAAAGAAATGGAGAAATCCCACAGAGGGTTAGCGGGAGGAGGCCGTTGTCAGAGCGCTCCGCCTACACGACATGGTATAGCAGTATTTTCAGCGCTACTATGCTAAGGTAAACTTGTATGTTCTAAGCCAGCGGTTCTCAGCCTTTCTAATGCTGTGACCCTGCAAGATAGTTCCTCGTGTTGCGGTGACCCCAAACCAAAAAATAATTTTGGTGGCTACTTCAAAACTGTAATTTTGCTATAGTTATGATTCGGAATGGCTTTAGGCAACCCCTGTGTTTTGGTTGTCCGACCCCCACCTGGGTCATGACCCACAGGTTGAGAACTGCTGCAAGTTGTTTCACGCCATAAGGAAGCTAGCAGCCACACTGAAGTGTGGGGATCATGACACTGACAGACTGAATTTATCATTTTAATTAATTAAAATCAAAGCAATATCAGTGCTTTTCTGTGAAATGCAGTTGCACTGTTCTGGTGGGATAACCTTTTACATCAAGTTTTCAAGACTTGGTGTAAATGTACTTTGATACCAGAAATTGAACTTAGAACTTGGTGCTTGCTAGGGAGGGGCTTGTGCTGCTGAGCTGTATCCCCAGCCCAGTCTTGATATTTTTATGTGTGTTTCATATTGAAATGATAATATTTGAGGTGTACTAGGCTAAATGAAATGTTATTGGGTCTGTGTCACTTGTTTCTTTTGATTTTGTTAATATAACTAGGGGCATTTAGATATTTGCAAATATACATATGTCTATCACTTCCCATATTTATTAGAGCTGCTCTGGAAAAGTTGCTCAAAACATAGTACAAAGTAGTAATACAACTCAAAAGCCAAATAAATGAAAGCAGCACAAACTTCCCTGTACTCCAAATAATAAGGAAAGATGGAACAAAGTAACAGATGCAAAACAAATACCAAAGTAGTATAGTAAGCCTAAACTTACCCATATTTGTATTAAATGTAAGGGAACAAACACTGTATTTTGTTATGTGAGCTGAAAAAAAAATAAAAAGACCAAATACATGCCATTCATAGCGTGACAGGAAGGCCAAAAAGACAAAGGATAAGCCAGGTTAAGAGAAAGTAGGAAAGATCAGATGTGGGTATATAAATTGCAGACACAATAAACCTCACAAAAGAGAAGTAAAGAAAGGTTTTTCAGCTTAGCTGTCAGTTTGTTGGGAAAATATAACAGCGTGATATATGTACGAGCTGCAAACTGCAGAAAGCAAAAACTGACAGCAAGGTGCTAAGTAGGTACATCCAGAATCATACTGGGTGATGTTATGGCTATGGCTGCTTTTTCAGCAATTAATAGAAAAAAAAAAATACAACAAAGTTGACACATATGATAACCATGGTGTAGAGTGAAGAGAGATTGAATTTGCAAGTTGGGATAGGATCAAACTGTTTCTGCTAACGTAATTTGAGTTGATTCAAGGTTTGTCATAGCAACATACTAATTTTAGGCTTATCTGATCAGCCAGTGCTTCCAATTTCACTTGCTTTATCCCCTCTTCAATTATATTTGCACCAGTTTTCCTGGAGAAAACAATCTGAGGCAAGCTGGGGGTATGAGCAGTGCCTTAAGTGACTGGGACTGTATTCTTCTTGATACAGATTAATGTCTATGTATTTAAGTACAGATATTTAGAAATAATTCATAAAGATTATTCCCTAATGTCTTTTTAAAATCACATACAATATTTTGGCTATTTTTTTTGTCTGTGTATAGTGATAGATCTGTCTTTCTATCTGTTTCATAGTGTCTTAGCATGAATGTTTCATGATTTATTTAGCGACTTATGTGTGATTGCATCATTAGGTTATTTCTAGATATTAATAATGAACAAGGCTGCAAAAAAACATTTTCCCACTCTTTCTAATACACAGAAGGATTTCCTCCCTGGGGTGACTTTTACAAACTGGAAGGATGGACATATTTTATGTTTTCTTCCATACATTCCATTGTTTTCAAGGGCAGTTTGCCCTTATACAAATACAATTCAGGAGTAACCACATCCTATTGTTTCAAATTTTTTTTTTACTGTTTTGTATTCTCTCTCTCTCTCTCTCTCTCTCTCTCTCTCTCTCTCTCTCTTTCTCTCTCTCAAAAAAAAGTAACAGCATAAACATTTTCTTAATCGGATGGCAAAGCACCAGCTGTGTGCCTGTTCCTATGAATTTCTTATTCACTCACTTTGCACGCTTTTTCACCTGGTGGTGATTTGCAGTTCGCTTATTTGAGGGAGATGTGAAAATACACATGTTTCGATAATAGACCTTTGTTGTATGTGTGGCGAGTGTCTTTTTCATGCTTGTTTCTTGTCCTTAACTCGTTCATTAGAAATGTTTTGCTACAACATCAGTAGGGAGGTGGGTCATGCCCACACACTGTACTCTGTAGAACGATTGTGAGGACAATATGCAGTATGTCAACTTTCAAAAAAAAAGAAAGGGGAAAAGAAAAAAAAAGTAACGTTGATTTAAAAGTGTTAATGTTTAATTGTTTGATTAATCTTATATACCTATATGTATTAATCTAAACTGATCTGATGATGAAAATATGTAATATAACCATTGTTAAATTTAAACAATAAAAATATTAAAAAAAAATGTCTTGCTAGTGGTACGGTGAGGACTCCCCCTGGCTCTGTTCAGCTCTGTCTTCCCACAGGTGCTTCCTCACAGAGGTTTCCAGGTGCACATGTGCTTTCTCTGGGCACTCTTGCATCTGTGCATGTGCATCAGAGGCATAACAGGCATATGTTGGCTGAGACGAGAGTGTTTCTGCAGAGTAATTTTTTAACCGGAGCAGCTCACTTGGTTCCACGCTGCTGAAACCTGCTGGCTGCTGGCTGGTGGGTAATATTTACCATGGAGGGCCTCAGATTCGCTCCTCTGATCACTGAGGTGGGTGGGCAGTGTCTGTAGCCCTGTGTGGTGTTTTCAAATGCCAGCAGATTCTGATCTCCTCCTTTCCTAGACACTGTGTTTTCGGAGTGCTCTACCTAAAATGGGTGCATTCAGAGAAGTTGACTAGGAGAACCTTTGGATATCATTTTTGCCTTTTGACAGTCTTCTCAACAGTGAGATTTTAAAACTAAGTGGCCTTTCCAGAAAGATCCTTACACTGGGCCCTGCTGGGCACTGGAAATTCACATACAATGATTGCAGTGCTTTGTTCAAATAGGAAAATGAGAACCATCCCCAAATCTCAGATATACCACAATGCAGCTAATAACTTAAACATAAGAAATCCACAAATACCTTCTTATGATGAAAGCAAAAGTGACCTAGGCTTTGAGGGGGAAGTCTATTCATTTCCACTTTGTCCCCCAAGTCTCTCTCCAGATGTGATTGTAGGTGTTCCTGAGGCAGTGTCCATGCTGTGCATGCTGTCTTGTAGCTTCATCATCATCCTCGTTTACAGCCCCTTCCATAAGTGACATAACTTTCCAAGCATCAGACCTGTCCCTTGCCATCAGGGGCCAGGTCAGTCTTGAGTGTCACTAGCTATGGAACACTTGACATGGGGAACATGGTTAGTTTCGGCTAAGGAGATAAGTGTGACAGTGAGAACCTTCTGGAATAACTGATGTCCAGAGTGACCCCTGTCATATACGAAGGGAGTGGAATGCTAGGCTGCTGGTGGACCCCACACGAGATATCCAGACCTTGAGTCCCCAGAGCCCGGGAATATTATTTTCTATGGCAACAGTGGCTTGCAGCTGATCATCTGGAGATGGGGAGTCATCTTGATTTTCTGGACGGCCCCTCCGCGAAATCATCTCTGTCCTTAGAAAGCGACACACAGAGATTTGAGATGGAAGAAGGTCATGTGAGCACCGACAACAGAAGAGAGACTGGAGGTGGGAGCCAGGTCCACCCGGCAGGCATGCTTGGGAAGTGGCTTTGCACGGAAGGCACCAGGGAGCCAGAGAAGGGTTGTGAGCAAGGACAAATCGAGTTTAGCAGTAAGGAGATCACTGTGGGACCTGTCCTGGTGATGGAAAAGAAGAAAGAGAATTACAGGAATGTTTAGTCATCCTGCTTTTGAACTCCCCTTACAGGAATTGTCCAGGCCTCCTATCCAAAGCTGAGTTCCTGCCTGTTCTGAAAAGAACTGAGCTTCACTACCATAAGATGGGACTCGAAGGCTGCAGGCAGATCATTTCCTCATAGGCTCCAGGTGGCAGCAAGAGGAGGGTGTTTACCTGACTTGGCTGTGCCCAGAGTGGGCTAGAGAGAGGATGCAGAGTTCAAAGCCCCTTAGTTCATCAGATCCAGGCCAGTAATGTCTGCAGACCAACTGCTGATGGAGCATGAGGGGACAGAGACAAGCCCCTGTTCCTGGAGCCTCGGGGTGGCAATCTATCATTGGTGCTCAGTCTCCTTTTCAGGGCTGGGCCATTAATAGAAAAAGTACTTCAGGTATCACGGCTCTATAAGGATTTCAGTTTCCCCCCAGCAAATTTCTAAATCTCTAAAATGATTAAAGCAGACAGTTGCCCAGTCCCTTCATAGGGGAGAAAATAAAGATAGCCTTCAGGGTTAGGCAAAGGAGCGAAGCCCACATGAGTGGGAGGCCTGTCAAGGTGATAGCAGAGCTCTGCGTCGCCCTTCAGCAATGGCTGTTGGCTGGCTGGCAGAGAGACAGGACTGCAGGAGACAGGCAGGTTTCTATTACATGGGCTGCTCTTCCTCAGGGAGGTAGGGGCCTAGTTGAGCAAGGGAAGACAAGCAAGCTGTTGCCAGGGTGGAGGAGCCAGTGAGCTTCCGATGCCCTGAACCCCACCCCCACTGCCATTTGCCTCAGGCTGTCATATCCCTTGTGAGAAGTCCTCAAGGACAGCGTTGCCCAGGCACAAGCATGCCCGGCTCACTGCAGAGCTCACTCCCACCTCTGGAGCAGGGGGCTGACTTTCCTCAGGTGCCATACCATCCCCCACTCTTAGCAAACGGGGTTTGGGAGCTTGGCCCTGGCACATCTAGGTCTCACTGTAACATCCCAACAAATAAAGGTTCTGAAACAAGAAAAAAATAAATAAATAAATAAAAATAAATTGTTAAAAAAAAAAAAAAATCCCAAGGAAATCCAGGGCCATCTTCCAGACTTAGAGGCTTACATGGTATGGATAAATGACTTGAGGTACTGCAACTCAGATCACCCTGGTGGGGGCTTCTTCCCTAACAGGTAAAGAATGAAGCTGTGAACAGAACCAGGACCCAAGGAGCAGAGATCTAGACTCCAGAGCACCTGGATCTAGTTGAGCCTGAAAGTCAATATCCATAACCATCCCTATTTTCTTTAAGCCAATGATTTGAGTTGAGTTTCCATCTTCTGCAATTGAAAGAGACTAATTCCACACTTACCGTCTCACCATTGTAATTAATAGCTTTCATTTAGCCAGTAATTATGAGGTCACAGTCTATACCAAGCACTTCTGTTTCAGATGAAAAAAAAAAAAAAAAAAGCTAAATTAAGGAATGACAAGACTTGGTCAGATTGTACTGTCACACAGCTCAGGGGCCCTGACCCACAGACCCCCATGTGGTCCCTGTGCATTTCAGACAGCTGATTAGACTTTGGCAGGGTCATGAGCTCCTAGCTGTGTCCTGGTTCTGGGGCCTGTAACTCCTGTCACACCCTTAAGTGGCTTGTGGCCTTCCACCAGCTGCTTACACCTCCTGGAGTCTTTCCCTGGGGCCCAGAGAGATCCTCTTTGGTTGTCATTGTCTCCTAAGATGATGGATGGATTCTGTGGAACCAAGTGCAGGCATCCCCCCAAGTTTTACAAAGGCCAATGAAGGAGCCACAAGTCTACTTCTCCTTCCTGGGTGCTCCCACCCCAGTTCTGGACTTCAGTTCCTTTCAGTGAAAAACAAAAACAAAAACAAAAAACTTCAAATGTTTGCCTTGCATGTTTCCGTGCGGTGGTCATGGGAATGAGCTCTGGGCAGGTCCAAAATTCTCCTGGGGTTCTCTGGCTGTCTGCCTCCCATTCTCCCATGCCTGCCATGTGACCTTTGCTGCTTCAGGGCTGGTTCCTGAGAATGAGGCATGCGTGTACTGTCGGTGTCCCAGTAGCATCGCTGATGCCCTGGCCAGCTTATGAACAGCAGAGGGTGCTCAGTGAGTTGGCATTTGCAGTGCTTAAACACATTAAGGAGACTTTCTGCATGCCACTCGCGGAGCAAACAAGCAAAAGTAGATGGGCGTGCGATATAGGGAGCCCTTCGCTTAGCTGATGAGCTTCGGATCTCTTCTGAGGCTGAGTTGTCCGGAACGAGTTTGTTCATTAATGCACTTCCTGTCGCTCACTCTTAAGAGTGAGGAGGCGCTGCTCCGCACCCAGCGCTGTGATGAGCACTGAGGGAGCGAGAGTGATGGTGATGCCCTCCTATCCCAGGACAGAAGCAACATCTGGGGTGCTCCCTGGGTGGTAGAACAGGCACCAGACATATGTGACAGGAAGATAGTACTGGAAGATGACCAGGTTCTGGGAGGCGGTCTGAGAAGGCTTCTCAGGGTTTGATCACATGAGGAACAGGTGGAGTGGAAGAGTGGAGAGGAGGAGGGCAACCAGGAAGAGGAAGCCTGAGTGTGAGCTGTGGTGCTGTGGAGGAGGCAGAGGCCTGTTGTGCTGCAGGGGTAGAGGCAGAGTCGGAGCTGGCTGGGTGCGGGTGGCCGAAGGCTTCCGGTGTCCACTGGGGAGAGCTTTCTGTGGCCTTGTGGCTCATGGAAGTTTTATTTTTATTATTTTTTTAATGCATTTAGTACAGGGTCTACAGGGTCTCACTACACTGATCAGATGTATAGTGATCCTCCTGTTTTCAGCCTCCCAAATGTTGGGATTACACAGATGTGCTACCACGCCTAGTCTCAGTCGTGGTCTAAATGAGCCCCTGGCACAGCATCCTGGGGATCAAATCCCAGTCCCTGAGTCTACCTAAGCAGGCACTTTAGTCTGCTGGCCCTCACAGAAGTTTTTAACCCTCAAAGAGGCACATAGTATGCTTAAAATATTTTAAAGGCAAGAAACGGAAAATACCGTTATGGTAGTACAAAAGGATGAAGGGTCCCATGCATCTTGGAAGGCCAGCAGGGGACCTTACGGTGAGCCCAGGGTCAGACCACCTTTCATAGCATCTGCATCAGTGTTGGTGCTGAGGCCAGTTCCCCAAGTGTTTCAGTGAGCAGCTAATGCTGAGAGCCACTGCTGTAGGGCTTCCTGTACACACCTGGGAGCTTGGGAAATACAGGTGCCAGGGCGTCGTGGGACACATTGTGATGGACTCAATGCATAATTTTTTTAAATTTACGTTTAAAGTTTTAGATCAGTTTGGGATTTGCAGAAAAATTTTAGAGACTGTATAGTTTTCACAAGACCCTCCTGCTGTTTGCCTTGTCATTAACATCTATTACCACATTGTTCCGGTACATTTTTCACAATTAATGAGCCAATAGTGACACATTATTAACTAGTACTGAGATATTTTTACCTTTGTTTTTCACCTACTGTCCTTTCCATCTCCCAGGGTCCCATCTAGAATCCCATGTGGGAAGTCATTACTGAATCTCCCCGGCTGGGATGGTTGGTCAGATTTGCCTGGATTTTTCTGACATGGACAGTTTTGAAGTAGATGAATGAGGAATTTTGAGCATCGGAGTTGAGATGTGTCTGGTGTTTTTTCACAATTAGGTGGGGTTGTGGGATTCAGGGAAGAAGACCCTTTGGCTGTGATGTCCTCTTGTCAGGCCTTAGTGAGGACACACACTCCTCCTATGATATGTCACTCTTGATGCTGACCATGGCCTTCTGGACCAGGCGGCATTTGCCATGTCTTCCCTGTTCTGTTATTGTACCCTTTCTCAAATCTGTGAAAGGAATTTATTAGGCACACTGAGCATTTGCAGAGCTGGGAGTCATGCTGTACCTGGAGGATGGGATTTCTACATAAGTTATTTAGAGCTCTTCTAGCTGAGAAGTTTATCTGATTTCACTCATTTGTTTACTTATTTCTTTAAATCATTATCGATGCATGGCTCTTTGCACAGGTTATAAATGTCCAGTGATACTTACTTCATTTATATCCAACAATACTTTCTTTTCTCCCTCCAGTTCTTTCAGTTGACCGTGGGCCTCTTTGCCACGGTCTCTACCTTGTTGTAGGCTCTTGGTTTTCAGCACTTTCTTTATGGGACTACAAGAAACTCTGGACCTGTCTTGTGTATTTCCCGACCCTGTTCTGGATTCTACCATCTCCCTAAGAAGTTGGATGCCTCATCTTGGAGAACGGCGTTAGAAATGAAGATCTGGGTGCTTTGTATGCTCCTTGCTCCTGGGGTTTTGTTGCTGCTAGTATGTGTGTATTTTGTCAAAGTTAAATTTACATTAGCTTTGTTGAGGTGTATTTCATGTGCAATAAAAAGATATACATCTGGAAAATGCATTTATTAAGTTTTGAAAAATGTATAAATTCATGTTGTTGTGGGTCAGGGAGATAGCTCAGGGCCATAGGCACCTGCCTGGCAAGTGCAAGGTCCAAGTTGGATCTCTGGTACTGCAAAAATAGATAGATAAATAAATAAATAAATAAATAAATAAATAAATAAATAAAATTCATGTAGCTACTATTGCTCACGTGCAAGTTAGAAACCCTTCCCACATCCACTCTCACCTGCCTTCCCACTGTCCTGGGCAGCTGCTAATATGCCTTCTGTCATTGCACATTGGTTTTATCTTTTCTAGAGTTTCTCATAAACAGAAACATATTTCATGTACATTTACGTCCAATGTCTTCGGTTCCACATGGTGCTTGAGATTCACACGTGTGGCATGGATCAGTAGTTCATCTGTCTTACTGCTGATTAATACTCCAGTGTGTGGAGAGACCCAGTTTTATTTGTCTATTCACCTATGAACTTCTTTCCAGCTTCTGGCTCTGGTGAATAATGAAGGCTTTGCTCAAACATCAGTCCTGGTAATTTTGATGCTGTGGTCTGAGGGAAGTTAGATGCTGTTTTGAAGGAAAGTCCCGCTAGTTGATCTTCCTGTGACCCTTGGGCAACCTGTTTCTCTCCCTTGGATTCTCCCTGAAGCCCTGATCATGTACTGAGAAGATAGAGCTTTTGCTTCTGTCAACCAGTCTGTGCTCAAGGTGGTTTTCCACCTGAGGAGGTTCTCAGGCACTGAGCTGCTCATCTGTCCCTGTCCCAGAGTGTTTTCTAAGCCTGTGCCCAGAACTCTGCCTCTCAGTTCTCCAACAAGCTCAGAGTTTCCTCGGAACCTTTTCTTCTTTATTTCCTCTCCCTCAATGAAACAAACCATGTCAAAGTAAAATTATGCTTTTATTTTTCTAAAATAAAAGTGGATATACTGTCTCTTTTTGTGGGTCATGTTTTATTGCTGATGTCAAGGGGAAACAAACCACATTTACTTTTTAATATTAAAGAATAAAAACTTACAACAGAGTATGATTGAATTCTCATCCTGTTCCTCATCTGTCTCATCCTCTCATTCAGTTTCCTGTTGTTTGCACAAAGCCTTAGTGTTTCTGTATGTTAACACTGCATGATTTATGGTGAGATGCAATCCACACATTTTACAGATTATTTCTTATTCTTGCAGGCTTCCTGGTTGAGCAACTCTTCTTCCAGGTGGTAAATCAAGGGTCAGGGCTGCTTCTGTCTGGTGGTTGTGCTTTTCCATGCATTGCTGATTTTCAGGTTGCTGTGGATGTCCTCTCCATTCAGGACTGCCGGAAGTAGACAAGAGCATGGAGGGTCCCATGCGGGACATTGTTGTGGCTAGACTTGGAAGCCACTCCAGTCATTCTGCCTGTGTTGTGTGGACTAGAACTCCATCCTGTGGTCACCTCTGCTATAGGAAAGGCTCTGCCTCAGAACAGGGGAACATGGGCCTCGATCCTGGGGCTGTATCTTCTGTTCTGATCTTAGCCTCAAGGCTTCCACCTAGCACTCCTCCAACATGGGCTGGGGGAGCTCAGGATTTTCTCCAGGTTTTTGTCTTCTCCAGTCAGTCCTTGCCTCTGGGTTTCTTTGGGGAAAATTATGCAAAAAGTCCTTGAAATACCAGCTATTCAGAAGCAGAATCCTTGTCGCTTTGCTCTCTGCAAAGTTGTAGCCTAACAAGACACAGGCAGAATGACTGGAGTGGCTTTCAAGTCTGGCCATAACAATTTCTTCTGCTGCATCTCTAGTTCATTGCATAGTTCCTGGCATTACACGGATGCTCAATAAATATTTGTTGAATGGATTTTTGTATAGAATAAATGCAATGAAAGTTTTGTCTTCTCTCAATGTTCATGGATCTCAATCAGGCTGCCAGCAGGTGGCATTGTGGCTTGAAGTGTGAATGCAGACCAGGGAGCGGGAGCTGGCAAAGAGCAGTGATGCCAGGCTTGGGGTGGGTAGAACAAGTGGGAAGTGGAGGTGCACAGATTCCATCGCTGGGCCCTCACTCATCGTGCCAGAGCCATCCAGAGAGCCGTGACACATTGGCCAGGTGAGTCCTGCCAAGCACCACTAAGCTGGGGTTGCTATCCTTAGTCTGCAACTGAAGACTCTGATTCTGGTGCCAGAAGCAACTTTCCAACGCAAGCAGAATAAGTAGCTAAAGGAAAGCAGAGTCAGAATTGAACACAGGCCATCTGCCTTGGATGTCCATGCTCCAGATAATAGGAAGGCAGTGTTTTGGGCTTTGATATGGGGAAGGCAGGAAATCACCCACTGTGTGGAAGATGTGAGCCAGATGCAGGTCAAGGAAGCCTTAGTAAGCATCAGCGTCCAGACAGAAGCTGGGAGCCCAGGCTGGGGGACCCTCCAGAGCAGAAGTGGGGCAGCTAGGGTGGTGATGGTAGTGGAGGGAGAGATACAAGGAGGACAGAAGAAACCAGGAGGTGACAGATTGGTGAATGCAAATGTGGAGATGGCCACAGATGACTGACTGTCTTTGGGAACTGATCAGCCATGCTGGGGCGAGGATTTCTGCCCATGAAAGGGCTGAGTTAGGAACGTCTGACAAAAGCCTGGGTATCTACAGGAATACTCAGGGAGCCTGTGAGGCTGTTGGGAGAGCCCTGGGAGGGTCTTGAGCCTGCTTTCCAACCTCAGCCAGTGGAATACTACCTGTATCTTTTACATAGTAGGACTCCCTGCAGGAGTTTGTTTGCACAGGTCTCCACTTAGAAAACTGCTCAGCCGCTCCTTGTGTGCCTTTGTGGAGGCAAACTGGAAGCCTTTCAGACATAACGACCATGTGTTCCACACTTGGGTGACTGAGGACGAAGTCCAGCGTTACACCTGGTTTCCCTGCCCTGCCTCTCCACACCCCACATCCCTCAGGAGGAGAACTGATCATGACTTCTCCAGGCAGAGGGAAATCTGCACAGGGCCTTGGGTTGGACTGTGTTATTTCCTTGCTGGCCTGAGTCCCACACCAGCCCAGCTCCAAGCCTGGCTCATTATCTATAGGAAATGGCTTGAGCAGCAGCCTGCTGAGAGTGAGGTGGGGAAAGGAGAAATAGTAACATTGATTTATTTGAGACAGAAAGATCTATGGACTAGGGAAAGAGGGAGAGAGTGACCATAAAGCTGGCTCTGTTCTGTGACTTGCCTCTGGCAGAAACCATCAAGGTGCATAGCAGTGGGCTGGGAAGGAAGGGACACAGACCCGTCCCTCCCCTCATGCAATCACAGAGCCGTAAAGCTGAAGTCAAGGAAGAAATAGGTGGGCTGGAGCCCTCATGGCCTTTGCTACCAGGCCTCACACTTATCTTCTGAAAAGCTGCCTGGGCTTGTGTCCCAGCCCTTGCTGCAGCTGCTGTGCTCTGCAGAGCTGTGTGATCACAGAAGCTCTGGGTGGTGAATGAGTTGGTCCTTCTGACTCAACTCCACTGCATGGGTGTGAGCCCAGCCCAGGCTAGAGGTCTCCCTCATCTACTCTCCTTTGGGGCCACTAGGGCTTCTAGGGCTAGGACTCACCAGCCAGGTGACTCATAGGTGGCATTAGTCTCCAAATTCAGTCTTCTCAACTCTGGGTCCCTTCAGCCCCAGTTGGTGTGATCCGAGTGTTCAAAAGGAGCCATAGCCATCTAGATTAGGGGACCCAGGGATCTCATTACCTTTTCCTATGTGTACCAGTCCTACCAATTGCCAAAATCAGAGCCTGGGGAGGCAATTTTCTCTTTAAGGGTTGGAGAGACCTTTACTGCATAAATTAAAGCATCTCCCCAAGGCAGAGCTTTCTGTGAGCCTGAAGGAGAAATGGGAGTTGCAAAATCTTTGCTTCCTCCACAGTTCAGAGGCCTCATAGGCTTGTGGGCAACAGGAAAGCTGCACCCACTTGAGTTGGAGGTGCTCCCCACCAAAGACCTCCTGTCTGATGATTACATTGGAACCTTTTTCAGTGACCTGGTCAAGAGCTGATATTCAAAGAGTTGATACTCAGAGAGAGCATGACTGAGATCTCTACAGTTTGAGAGAAATTAGCAACACAGGGTCAAGTGATTACTGTGATTGAAGTGTTGTAATTTCCCTAATTTCTTTTTTTGAGAGTATATTTTGGGTTTAATTTTTATATTGTCACTATAACTTTAGTTTTAGAGACATCTTTAAGTGTTTAGTTTTGTTGTCTTTTTTAAAATTTTATTTTTTTAGTTTTTCTTTTACAATAGTTAATACATTACATAATGTTGTCTTCATCATAGTTGTTCAGAGTACAAGATGCAGGCATGATTTCTTGTCTAAACCTCATTAGTGCAGATCTTTTCACTGCACAAAGAGAAAGTAGTTGTATATTTAGGCCAATAGTCTATAACAGTAGTGGATTATCAGCTCACCTGGCATTATTGGGGATGTTGACTTGAGCCTTTTACAGCTCAGAATATTAAAATGGCTTTTATACCTTGTGGTTAGACATTTCTGATGGATGGTTAAGACCAAGATAAAGCAAGACCTATGTTACAAAGAATATGTAACTTTTGTATCTGCTAAGGTCAGTCAGGTCCCCTCAGGTTTTATCCTGAAACCATGTACTGTGATTTTCAAAATTTTGTCAGTGTGAGCCATCTGGATGAATCATGACCAATACTTGACCAATTTTCTGTCTGTGAAAGCCTGAGAGAATGTTTTCTAAGTGACTCTCCTTAGGCACACTGTATATCATCAATCGCTTTCCTCTGCAGCCCCATAATCTCCTTGAACAGGAAATTTAGGACTGCACTGAGTTATATGCCATTATAGTACAAGTTCTTTTATGTCCTATGTCCTCACTGACCTTGCAGGGCTAGAGCCAAAATATTGGCTATACTTGTGTGCCTTCTTTTTCTCTAATTGTTTGGACTGCAAGCTTAAGTTGTTAACCATCCAAAAGAGAAGCTTAATGATATTATTCCCTATAACTTAGGCACTTGAGCTTAACATCATTATCTTTCTGAATATCAAACACCTTAGACATAACATGAAACAGGTATTTTTCGTTAATTGTTGATATTGTAAACTTTAAAATCCCTGTAGAATGTAAAAAAAGAACAAATGCACATTGTTACACAGATATTTTTGAACTTAACCATTTACAAAGTTGTAGCATCACACTTCCATGACTTTTTTCCTTGTCTTTCTTCTTTCCTTCTTTCCTTCCTTCCTTCCTTCCTTCCTTCCTTCCTTTCCTTCCTTCTTTCTCTTTTCCTTCCTTCCTTCCTTCCTTCCTTCCTTCCTTCTTTCTTTCTTTCTTTCATTTTTAAGCAAACTTGAGAGAGAGTATAGCAGTAAGCGATATTACATTAGAAGTAGTGCATAATTAGAAGACCATACTGATTGGCATTCCAAGCATGGTTTTAGTATTTCACATTGCTATCCTCAGTGTATTTGCTTGGTTCACAGATACCAGTATACATAGTTAGTCAGGGTGTAAATTCTATCAATTACCTGCTGGTTTTAAAAATCTGTTGGAGAATTTTAGGACCATTGTCTTAACCATCTTTTGTGTATAAGTGCATGGTTTTGTCCCTATCATGTTTACCAATTTTTCTCCTAGCTCTCTCTTCATTGTTTAATACTTAAATTCTTGCTTTCCATTTAACTATATTATACCTTCCTATTTTTATTTCTTGTTTTGAGTTTTTATATTAGGGGGACTATATGATATTTTCACATGTAGGTCTGGTGCTATCAAGAATGACAAACTCAAAGCCTTCATGTATAAGTGGATGTATCTTGAACAAATACTCCTAAGTGAAGTTTCCCTAATTCTTGGAGAATAATCATTTAGCAATGATTTTTACCCAGATTGGAATTAAGAGAAACCCAGCCTAGTGTGGCAATGAAGACCACCAGGACGCCTGACTCCTCGCCCAGCCCTGGTCTTTTAGCACCTTGGGCACATCCCTTGGCTGTTGCCAGCATCAATTGTTTTATCTGGCAAGAGCTAATTATAATGGTGCTACACTGAGTGGTTTCCATTTCTTAATCCAGGTTAATTTTTACAGCTGTTTTCCACATTTCTCTGTGCCAACTGAGCTGACTGAGAGGGCTGCATCAAAGGACTTCCTTGTTCCAAGGTGACGAAGTGGTCTTACCCAGTGGAAATTGTCAGAAGGAAATTGGGTAAAGTGAAGAGAGTCAGGTCACACTATTAATTCCCCCAGGTCACTTCATTCTGAGGGGCTGAAAATTGATTTCTTCCCTTTTGCTTGCTATAGGTACCCCTCCACCAGGTGCCAGTCTGTACCATCCCTCTGTTTATAAGCTTCTTTATACCCAAGGGAGTGATGACTTCTGGCTCTTGCTAGCCTTGAAGTACAGCATCAGTGTTTATCGGTTCTTAGGACAGTCTCTCTCTCTGTCTGTCTGTCTCTCTCTCTCTCTCTCTCTCTCTGAATGTCTGTCTAGTTAAGCTCTCTCATTTGAATGGGCCATCTACGTCCTGCCAACACCCCAACTGACAAACTTCTTACAATAATGCCTACTTCATAAAGTAACTGTGATGATTCAATAAATTCATGCATGTAAAAAGGCTTAGGCAGAACCTATCACTTGGGATAGAGCTGTGAGTGCCAGTGTTGTGTGGCTCTTAATTGTGCTCATATCATGGTACAGCCTGGGAGGAAGGCAGGCACACTGGGAGGGCATGCGCACTAGATGCAGAGTCCACTTGGCTGTCTCATCACACTTCTGACCCTTACGTGTACTGCTCGTCTTGAGGTCTGGGTTTGATGGGGGTCAGCTTGGGCCCATTCTGTGCCCACCTGTTTCCTCTCTGTGCTTCACTCTGTGTCTTTGATGGTCCTTCTGAGCTCAGTACCATGCTCAACCTCCTCCTGAAGCCTAAGCATGGGTAAGTACAGAACACAATCAACCTTTGCAGGATTGTTTATTTGTAGCACACAAGACTTAAAGGGATGGCTAAGCAGATGTCAGCATGGTCTTAGTATGCATCTGCCATTGAAATAGCCTTCTTGTGCGTTGGCAGTCATTCCATTCCCTCCAGTTCCCCAGTCCTGGGAGGCACAGCTCAACTTCCCATATATGTACATTTTCTGTTGTAGCTATTTCCCATTGTACAGCACAATACAATATGTGCTCTTTTGCAACTGCCTTTTTCCTCTTGGGATAATGTTTCCAAGAGTTGTCCGTGTTATAAATTAACCAGTAATTGGTTTTGTTTTGTTTTTTAATTATAACTTTCTTTTCTTTTGAAGAGTGAAAACAAGAGCAATAAAAATAAAAGCAAAGACAGAAACAGGGTAACTTGTAACAATGCATATGCTGTAGACTTTTAAAACAAGAGTAGCCAATTAACAGTGATTGATATAGTACCTATTTTTATCACCAAATCTGTTGTTCAGATTAACAGATATAGTTATGAATGATGGGTCATATGGTTGGATATTACCACATACTTTCAAGAAATTTTATTTTATTTATTTTATTTTTTCAAGAAATTTTAAATTTTTGTCCTTGAATCTCATTTTCTTGTATTACCTTTAAAAATTTACTTTAAAGCGAGTATAGTAATAATTGATATGACGTTAGAAATGGTACACATTTAGAAGACCAAGATGACAGGTATTTCAATCATGGTTTTAACATTACACATTGTTGTCCTCAGTGTAGTTGCTAAGTTCACAGATATCAACATAGACAGCTAGCAAGGGTGAAAATTCTACCCATTAATTGCTGTTTTCAAAACCTGATGGAAATTCTTAGGACTGTTGCCTTATGCAACTTTTCTCCTTTCTTTCTTTGTTATTTAATCCTTACGTCCATTTATAGATGAGGGTTTTGTGGTTTCTTTTGTCATTAACTTCCAGTTTCATTACACTGTGGTCAGATAATATGCAAGGAAATTTCTGTTTTGTTGTATATACTTAAGCATGACCTATGGACTAATAATGTGGTCTATTTTAGAAAACATCACATGTACAGCTGAAAAGAATGTGTGTTCAGATGCTGTTGGGTGGAACACTCTGTATATGTGCACTAAGTTCATTTGTTTAAAGGTCTGGTTCAGTTCTGTTACCTCTTTTCTAATTGTTAGTCTGCTTGATCTATCTTTTTTGGGATAAGGGGCTGGTAAGGTCTCCTATTAAGAGTGTGGTACTCAATATTAGAGTTTTCATGTCCATTAAGATTTGTCTTATATAGCCAGGTGCTCCCGTGTTGGGTGCATACATATTTGAGTGTTACTTCTTCGTCTTGAATTTTTCTCCTAACTAGTATGCAGTGGCCTTCTTTATTTCATTTGATCATTGTTGGTCTGAAGTTCAGATTGTCTGCCAACAGGATTGCTGCCCCTGCTTTTTTCTAAGGTCCTAGGGCATGTAATATTGTTTTCCATCTTTTGACTTTGAGCCTATGAATTTCTTCATGAGTTAAGTGTGTTTCTTGTATACAGCATAGTTTTGGATTTTGCTTCCTAATCCACTGTGCTGGTCTATTTCTTTTAATTGGTAAATTGAGTCCATTTACATTGTAGGTTATAATTGAGATGTACTGACTTACGTTTTACATGTTATTTACCTGCTATTGTATACCTATTTTCCTCCTGTGTTTAATTATTTGCCCTATCTGATGGGTTCTTTCCATTATCATTTGTGGAGTTGTCATTTTTCCTCCCTCTCTAGAATATCTTTTAGTAGCCTACATAGGGTTGGCTTTAAATTCCTTAGCCGTTCTTTGTCATGGGAGTATTTTACTTCTATATTAAACTTGAAAGAGAGTTTTACAGGGTATATGAGTGTGATTTGGAATTTATTTTCTTGCAAGACTTGCATACTCTTCTTGACTTGATCATTTGTGAAGAGAAATCTGCCACTATTCTGATGTGTTTTCCTTTAAATGGGATCTGTTTCTTTTCTCTAGCAGCTTTTAGTATACTGTTCCTGTCCTGAATTTTTGAGATCTTGATTATTATATGTCTCATTGTGGTTTTAGTTGGGTTGATGCTATTTGGAGTTCTATATGCTTTGATTACCTGAAAGTCACATTGTTCCCCCCTATTTTGGAAGTTTCCTGCTATTACTTCTGCCCATACTATTTTTGCATCATTTGTATTGACTCCTTTCTCATTGATACCTATTAGTCTTATGTTTTTCATCTTTGCATTGTCTTGCAGATGTTGAATTGTTTTTTTCTGCATCTTAGTTGATTTTTTGGGGGTGGGGAGAAGGGTCTACAGGGTGTTCAGGATCTCACTATTAGATTGGACTCATATTGATCTGTCTGTTTACAACCTCCCAAGAGCTGGGATTATAGGCACATGCCACTACATCCAGCCTCAGTTGCTGTCTCAGTGAGCCCTATGTGCAGGGTTGGCATGGCAGTCCTGGGTATGGAATCTCCGGCCCCTACTAGCAGGCACTTTAATCTACTCAGCTATTTGTCTGGCCCTGCATCCTAGTTGTTTTTCAGAGATCTTTGCTTAACTTTTCACTAGCTGCAACAGTGTCTTTAAAGTCTTTCAGTCTGTCTTCACTTTCAAGTGGTTTGCCAGCTTATGATTGAGATTTTATTTTCCTGTGTATCTCTTTAAATCTGCTTCATACATTCTGTCTCTTTCCTGTGTTTCTCATTCAAGGATTCCATCTATTTTTTAAAATCAGTGCCTATTTTAGAAGCAGGTAGTAAATCTTTCATTATAGTTATCATTTCTTTTTTTTACTTCAGAGATTATTTCTGATCTGATTGTAGTTGTTTCCTTACTTCAGATGTTCTTATTTCAGAGATTTCAGGTGTGTGACTTATCTCTTCTATTCTATTGTCTCCTGCATTTGTTCTGGGTGGGTCAGGGCCTAAGAATGCATTTCACTCCTTCTCTTTTTCATTTTGTATAGCATTCTCCTTTAACCTTTGGTATAGAGCTTTGGTGCAGTTATTACCTTAGCACATACTGATATTATTACCCAAAAGAAATTATGTGGTTAAGGCAGTTACAGTTTTGCATTTACAGTACTACAATTAGCAACATTAGTAATGGGTAGTGAGATTTAGTAGTTGACAAACTTTTGTAACAAATGGGCTTGTATTTTAGACCATAAGTGCAAATGTTATGACTGTACAGTTAAACAGATATTAAATTGGGAATTTGCATTTAAATTAGTTCCCCTAAGTTCTGTCTGATCACCTCCCCATGATGTACCTGTAGTCTTCCAGGTATGATAGTTAACCCCAGTTGCCTGTTGCTCCCTTTCTTGATCGAGAGAGAGAGAGAGAGAGAGAGAGAGAGAGAGAGAGAGAGAGATTGCTCTCATAGATCTGGGTCTAGCAGTGTGTTTCAGCTTACTGGTTCTGGATATACCAAGCTCAAACTCATACAGCTGGGCTTGGCTTGACTCTGGCTGCTATACTCTTCTTCCTGCTGTATCCCATGGAAGTAAACCCACAGTGTCCCATTGTTAAGATGTTCTGCTTCTGGATTAGCTGGCTGGGCCTTGCCCTAGTCTCTCTGCCAGGAGTTCTGGCCCAGAGTTCTATACCAGGCCTGTCCTTTGGAGGGAGCTTTAGGTGGGCAGGCGGCAGGGAGTCTGCTCCATGTGCTGGGCCTGTGTGCTGGCTGAAGGCCATTTAACAGTAATTGGATTCTTCCCCTAAATTATTTTGTTGTGTGGATGTACCACATTTTATTTACCTGCCCCCTGTTGTTATATACTTGGATTATTTCCATTATTTGGACAATATGAATAATGCTGGTGTGATAATTTGCATAAACCACATAAGTTGTTTGGCTTACCTCATTAGAATTCAAATTCTACAACACAAATTTTATTCTATAGCATTTGCATGTGTATATAGACATGTATGTATAAATTAACTATTTGACTTTGGCAGGTATTGTTAAATGTTTTTAGAATGAAAGAATAAGCAGTAGCAATGAAAAGAAATCAAGGTGGCTAGAAATCCTTCCACTGATTTAGCTTGGAAATTCAGGCTGTACAGCATAGACCTCCTGGGCCTTCTGGAGGCTCTGTATTAGCTTCCAAGAGATTCTGAAAGGATCTAAAGAGGTATTATAGAAAGCAGTGTGAGCTACCCAAGACTTTGCCACTCAGAGAAATCTGCTGGTGGGGGTAAAGTCTGTTTGTTCCCAACCAGCCATTCCCTTTAAAACTCTATTTACAGGAGTGACATAGCTCAGCTCCTCTCCTGGTGATATTGCAAGTCAGATGTCCATGCATCCAAGGCATTCTCCACATGGCTTTTCCTTTGCTGTACATGCTAATCCTTGTAACTCACCAGGGAGAGGTAGGTTTTCCTTTGTTGCTGGGGATGCTGGAGTGTTGAGAAGGCAAACACAGCAGCTGGCAGTTGGCTGGGTAAAAGGGAGGACAGGACCTCAGGGAGCGTGTCCAGCTCATGAGGGGTGGGCGTCAGGGTGAGCAGCAGGTTTGGCATGTGAGGACTGGAGTCTGTGGGAGCAAGAACTGGCCAAGGGTGCCTCCTTAGAGGCATCGAAAAGCAGCACAGCACCATTGCAATGTCCTGACAGCTTGCAGCTCTCCCTTGTCTCATATGAACCAGACACAATGTTAGCTCACTTCTCAGCTGTGCTGAGACACACAGGAATGCCTTTTCTAAAAGCAGTTGCTACTGGTTTTAGAGGAAAGTTTTGCTCTTTATTTTGATCTGACTTCTAACAGAATAAGGAGCATTATTTCTTATAGCAAAGGAGACTTCTAAGAAGTTTGAGTATTTGAAATTGAAGTCTCCTCTCTGCATGTGGAAGCGATATTAGTGTCAGGTATAGTGGATAAATAGTTAGCGTAACAAGAGACAGGAAACCTGGGGCTAGTGAGATGGCTCAGTGGTCTAAAGTGCCTACTTAGGCAAGCTTAGGTAACTGCAGGGACCATGGTTCTATTCCTGGCACCACATGCTGCACCAGCCCCACCTCCAGGGTAGGCTGAGCTGGCCATAATAAAAAAAATAGAGATCGGAAATGTAAAAGAGATCCATATCCAAATGACAATGCAGTTTATGCTAAACTATAGCCTTTTCCCACTTATTCTTTATTTGATAAACAGCATTGGCTACATGTAGACACCAATCCTCTCTGTGGGCCAAAGCCTGTTTCCACCTGACAGCAATATAAATTCAACACAGTGTTTAGCCTATTCTCTTACTCAGTATAACATTTTTTTTTTTTTTTTTTTGTGGGACAGGGGATTGAACTCAGGCCCTTAGGCTTGTCAGGCAAGCACTTATCCTACTGAGCTATTTCCCCAACCCTATTCTCTTACTCAGGATCTGAGAAAAACTGAGAAAGATTGCCGAGTACTGAAATACTCACTGTGCAAAGTGGAAAGAGTTCTCTTTTTTCCTTGATTTTCACACAGTGTGCCTGCCTTCTTTAGCACTTACATCATGTTGTAAAGGTTTGCCGTTTATACACCATTTATTGGATTTTACAATGGTGCTCTGTACAGATTTCCCTTTGGCCCTCACTAGAGTCCATGAGGTGGTGTGGTCACCACTTTTACCTCATAGAAGGGGAAGCTGAAGCTTAAAATGGTTCACTAACTTGTCTAAGGTCAGGCAGTGAGCAGCGGCATCATTCAGACTCAGGCCATTCTGTTCTCAGCCTAAAAGTGCTCTCTTCTGAACTACTTGATTGATTCCTGAAGAGATCAAGCTGTGCTCCACAGAACTCTGGGGTTGGGGGCTCCTGGAAATTATCTCAGAGGGTGTTTATGATAGAAAACTTTTTCTTCATAACACGAACTCATTGTTTGTGTTCTGCCCTGGTGATATTTGCCCTCATGGTATTTATAGCACTGGCTCCTTAGCACAGTTCTACACAGTGGTGCTGACCAGTAGCACAATGTGTCACCTTCTTCCCAGCTGTGCTACTTACTGGGCTGGTACTTTCCAGATGACCAGTACATGATGCAATAGGTTCGTACAGGTGCTAAAGACAAGATCTCTTAAAATTTATTAGTATCATTATTGTTAAAGAAATAGGCTTGGCCAAATAGCTCAGAGGATAAAAGCACCTGCTTAGGCAGAGGCAGGGGCAGGGGGTTTGGACCCTGACCTGCCATGCCAGCCCTTCCTCCAGGGCTGGCTGAGATGGGGTTTGAGACTGGGAATGGTAGTGCACACCTGTAATCCCAGCACTTGGGAGGCTATAAAGAGGAGAATCACTACGAGTCCGATCTACAATGTAGTGAGACCCTGAACACCATGTAGACTCTTCCCTAAATACAGAAAAAAACAGAAATAAACATTGAAATACATTAGTTTGAATTTCTAAAATGGCAAATGTTGGTAGATGTGACTCAGGTAGCAGAACTTTTGGGGACCATCAGTGTTTTTTAGGTTACAAAGAAACAGAGAGCTCAAAACACCTGAAAGCCATTGTTGCAGCCCACACTGTCATGGGAGCCCTGGGAGACTGTTATGGGTTGTGTCTAGTTGTCCCCTCAAAGCCTCATGCAGTCATGGAGTGAGGGCTTCTACAGTTTGAGACTGACTCATGATTGACTAGGATTATGAGTTTTACTGCTGGGATTATGGGTGTTTGTACCTTCCCCAGCCTGGGGCAATAGCCTCAATGTATTATAAGACAGACAGAGAAACAGACTTCTCTCTCTGTTGCTCTATTTCCCTGTTTGGTCTGTTGCCTCTGTCACCATTGTTGCTGTTCTGCCATGAACTGCTGCTCTCTGCCATGTGCCAGTCTGCCTTGGAGCTGGCTGAGTATGGGCTGAAACCTCCAGTAACTGTGAGCTAAATAATCCTTTCTTTCTTCATTTTGGGTGTTGGGTATTTGTCTCAGCAACAAGAGAACAGTAACTAAGACAGAATTTGGTACCGCAGGAATGGGCTTGTTGCTGTGACTAACCTGACCATGAGGATTACGAGTTCTTGGGAATGGCTTATGGACAGAGATAGGAAAGATTTGGAGAGGTTGTCTACTTGCAAAGAGCTCGAAAAGCTTTGGCTGTTCTGTAAGGGAGAGCTCTGGTCAGAGCTCAAACAAGAAGGCTGACAGAAGGCCTTCCTGCAAAGACCAAGTTACGAAGGTTTCTACTGGAAAGAATGATAGCTTTTGTTCTAGAACTCTAGATGATTTGTGTTAGGGCTTGGCTGAAAGTCTGTCAGAATTTTGTTCATGCTCAAAGACTTTGCCTGAGATTGAGATTAAGCATGGCAGACTGATTAATCTTTCAAAAGATATTTCAAAGAGCGAACTATTGGGGCAGTGACATGGTTGTTATTGGGGGCTTTTAGCCAGATTTATGTTGAGAAGCAAGGGCAAAGAGCCAAGCAGGATGATTTAAAATGTGAGCTTGGCCAGAAAGGAAACACCAGGAGAGCTGTGGATGGCAAAGATGGAACTGAGAGGACCTCCACTGCAGGGAAGGAAGCAGAGAATTGAAAAGATGGCCTGAGTGCATCACAGGAGGTGGCAGCTCTCTACCCTTTGCAGCCTTAGAATTGCAAAGGAGAGAGGCTTTGCCTTGGGAAGAAAGCTGTAGAGACTCAAGTTCCAGAGTGGCAGCAGCAGCCACACCAGGTTCCAAAATGGCACCAGCATGGAGAATTTGTTCCTTTGGATCAAGGTCAGAGTATTTATCAATCCAGGCACTCAACCCCTACAACCAAAAGAGAAGGAAGCCTGGCTACTGCTGCAGCTGGCAGCAGACCTTGACGTTATCCATATGGTGTTGGCTTTAGGAGCATTCAAAATGCAGGAGTTGTTAGGTTGAAAAGGCTTCCACCTTGATTTCAGAAGAAAGCCTGGGAGGCCAGGCATTGTGCCCCTAAGAGTGCAGTGTGTGAAGCAAAGAGTGAGAAGCCAATTTATTAGAAACTCCAGAAGTTTGGAAAAGCCAGGAATATGGATCATCTAAGGAAAACTGCAAAGAGGGAGCAAAACCAGCCTAAGAGAGAAGCCATGGGAATTACCACCAAGAGTGCCATAGAAATAGAATGGAGCTGTGCAAAGCTCACGACTCAGCACAGACTGCTTTGGATGTTCCAGGTGGAACTATGGGACCTAATGTTTGCCTGGCTGGATTTTGGACTTGTGTTGGCACCGCTGTTTTCTATTACCCTGTTGTTTGCAACTTTTGGAATGGTAATGTTTATCTTGTGCCTTTGAATGTTGGATATGTTTAACTTTCCTTTTGTACAGGGACTCAGAGCTAAGAGTTTGCCTTGGATCTTGGAGGAGGAGACTTGGGACTTTTCAGCAATGCTGAAACTATTGGGACTTTGGCAACTCAAAGATGGACTCAAATGTCTTTGCAGAAAGGGATGTACATGAGACTTTGGGGGTCCAGAGGCCAAATGTTTTGGTGTGTGTCTAGTTGTCTCACCAAAGCCTCATGCAGTCATGGGGTGAGGGCTTCTAGAGTTTGAGACTAACTCATGATAGACTAGGATTATGGGTTTTACTACTGCTGGGATTATGGACCTTAGTACTGCTGAGATTATGGGTGCTTGTATCTTCCCTAGCCTGGGGCAATAGCCTCAATTTATTATAAGGCAGACAGAGAAACAGACTTCTTTCTCTGTTGCTTTCTTTTTCCCTACTTGGTCTATTGCCTCTGTCACCATTGTTGCTGTTCTGTCATGAACTGCTGCTCTCTGCCATGTGCCTGTCTGCCTTGGAGCTGGCTGAGTATGGGCTGAAACCTCCAGTAACTATGAGCTAAATAATCCTTTTCTTTCTTCATTTTGGGTGCTGGGTATTTGTCTCAGCAACGAGAGAAGAGTAACTAAGACAGAGGCTCTCGAGCAGGAATGTTGCGCCAGTCACATTTCTTAGCACAACCCAATTCTGTGAGCGCTCCTGACAACTTCCACCAGTGATATCCTGTGGCCGTAGTCAAGTCAGTGAATGAGATCAGAATCAGTGTAGTCAGACTGATGGATATTCTGGGTTTGTCAGAATTACCTTCTTCTGGCTCTTAGAAGCCACTAGCTCATCCTGCATCCTTAGCTTTATTTATGGTTGTACCTGTTCAGCCCTTCAGTGTCTGATGTAGATTAGCACAATTTAGTTGCAGGAGTTGCTCCTGTGTGTGCTTTATCCTCTGAAGGTGTTCTTTGAGGGAACATAGCTCCCGTCTTCCTAGACAATGCAAACATAGTCACCTGTATAGGCTCCACTAGAGAGGATAATTATGGCAGACCCACTTCATGCATGGAAGAGGGCCAAACATGTCAGACACGCTCATGGAAGTCATAGAGGACAGCTCCTCCTATGAATTCCTGGGTTATATAAGAAACATTTGATGGGCTGGACTTGCCAAGAATGGGCTACATCTAAGGTCAGATTTCATTGCCAAGTGCTTATACTCTGCTGGCCACTGTGCTAATCTGTCTTTATGCGTTATCTCATTTAATGCCCTTTGACTATCTTATGAGATGAGTATTGCTATGCCTCCATTTTACAAGGTGTGGAAACCGAGGCTAAGGTTGAGTCAAGCTTTGTATTCACTACCATCTCCAGAGCTTAGTTCTTCTGTTGTAATCCTTTGAGGACAAATGAGAAATTCAGTTGGTGAGATGGTAGCTGGAAATACAAATTCTAAACACAGAAAAGCATGGGCAAGGGAATAGGGGGAGAAGTGTGGATGCTACAAAGGAACTGGATGCAGAGGGTGGAGCAATTGAGTGTGTGGCTGTGGCTGCTGTCATGGAGACCAGCGAGGGCCTCGTGGTGACAGCGCGAACTTAACTGCGGCCAGTCCTGCTAGCTGGCTCTCTTCAGAGGGAAGGCTTTCCATGGAGAGCAACACCAATTTGCATGTAGTCAGCAGTTTGGTAGAAAACAAGACTCTGTTGCAGAGACTGGGCCGTGGGCCGGAGGCTGCAAGCACAGCGCAGGCAAGAGCATCAGATGCTGAAGTGAACCTGGCATACACACATGCCAGAGCATCAAGTCCCTGTCTGGCCCAGGGTCGGCACCACCCTGTGCCCCACATTTGTCATGTGCAACAGAGAGGTAGTATAGTTAGAATGGCGGTGCTGAGGAAACCACTCCTTGCCACCCATTTAAACTTAAACCTCACGGTAGGACCATTCCTCTTTCTGTTGTCCCAAGAGAGGCAGTGAGTAGTGTTAACAGGAATCCAAGGGATTTTTGTCACTCTAAGCAGGAGCATGTGCTTGTTGGCTGTCCTGACCTGATCTGCAGTCATCTTCACCCTGTGTGGACCTTACTAAGGGTTCATAAATATGTGCTACAGTTCATGAATGTAATTAAGATCAGAGAGAATTCTGGGACATGCACGTGTGTCCTGATGACTCAGCACTTGTCAGTCAGCCCTAGGTGCCCAGGGAGAGGCATCTGGCAGAGGGTGTACCACCGTTACATTCTCTAAGCCAGCAGTTCTCAACCTGCATGTTGCGACCCCAGTGGGGGTCGAATGACCAAAACACAGCAGTCACCTAAAGCCATCAGAAAATATATATTTAAACCCTTGCTATGTCATGGTGAAATGTTATTTATTGGAATTAGTAATAAATATTTCTCAACATATAATCAAATATTGTTTTTGTGATTAATCACTATGTTTAAATTATGTTTGATTTGTAGCAATGAGGATACGTAATACATATCAGGTATTTACATTCCGAATCATAACTGTAGCAAAATTACAGTTTTGAAGTAGCCACCAAAATTATTTTTTGGTTTGGGGTCACTGCAACATGAGGAACTGTATTGTGGGGTCACTGCATTAGAAAGATAGAGAACCACTGCAAAGCCATACTTACCTGTATGTGGTGTGTTGTGGTGCTGTACCTTGTTCTGTGGGTGCCATGTTCCACAGGCACTGTGTTTCACTGGTGCTACTTTCCATGGGCACAGCATTCCACGGGCACCGCATTCTGGGGGTGCTGCCTTTTGCTTTTCTGTCTCCTGGTGCCACTTTTCTATTCTTGCTTTAGTTTTGTTGACCTGGACTTACCTTGAGCACTATGTCCTGAGGCCGTCAGTGAGTGGAGTTGCGTCTTCCTTGTCATTGCGTATGTACTTACAGTTGGTCGCTTTTCATGCATAAGAGCCTGGATTTACCAGCTGCATTCACCAGCAGTAACAGGGGTGGTGACCCTACCTAGAAGCATTGCTGTGGGTAGTGAATTCCCAGCGGGCTTCTGGGTTCTTACATGCAACAAATAAAGCATTGGATGTTGCACACAACAGTGTAGAAGGTACTGCTGAGTTTAATAAAGTTTAAGGGGTGAAGTTACCCTCAGAGTGCATGGCTCCTGTTGGCAGAAAGGAAAAGAGCATGCGTGAAATGGGAGAATGACCTGGGCAGAGAGGAGCGATGTGCAGGGCAGTGAGAAGAAGCAAACCGAGTGGGAATAAATCAGGCTTTAGAAGGAGGGAATGTGCTCCCCACCCAGCCCAGAGCACGTCTCACTGGGCCCTTCAGGGGATGACTGACAGCCTGAGTGCCAGGTGCCGAGTCATGCTGGTTGCGTCTACCCTGACGTCCTTCCCCAGTCCACCTTGTTACAGCTAGATGCATGACATGCAGTCCATATGTAGGAGCTATCAACAGATTTCGAGTGAGGACTGGCTATTGTGGGTTGTGCCAACGGTTGTAACATGCGTGCACCCTGCGCTGGGACTTCAGGAATTTCTTTAGTAACCGTTATTCTTGTTTCTGTCTCTCTTAGGACAAAGGAGAGAGGTGGGCTCTGGGGCAGTGCCCAAGTTGAAGTGAGCGGAGAGTGAGTGGTCCCAGAGCCCTAAGTGGACTCTCTGCACTAGGACTGCCACGAGAAGCCACACTGCACACTGACCAGAACACACCATACACCTCAACATGTGCTCCTTTCTTGCAAGGTGTGCCAGGTAAGCAGATGCTGTGTAACGCCTTGCAGCTGTCATCTGCCTTGCTTGGAGAAGATTTCAACCTAGTGTCCTTTGCGTGTGTCAGATAGTGTTCGGGACCCAGACTGCCTGCACTCACTCACCCGTCCTTCCAAGCTGCAGTGTTCGGAACACTCCCTGCTTTGTTTTTATCCACTGCGAAAAAGGAGAGCAGCGATGGATGGCACCCTACAGGGCTGCTGGGAGGGCACAAGCCTGCAGGCCACAGGCAGTTAGGTGCAGGGGTGCAGGGTGAGGCTGGACAGGGACTCTTCCTTCTCCCAGGGTTATGCTTGGGGACCATGCTTAGTGCTTTCCATGTGCTGCAGTGAACCTTCTTGGCCACCTTGTGCAATGGCTCCCACCATCCTCTTTCCCCAGGGAGAAAGCTGGTGAAAACCTTGGTGCAGATGCAGATCTCCTGGGCTTCCTTTGTTCTCTATCAGCCACCCCACATGCTGTGCCTCCTCTTTTATTTTTTTTTTAAAGCAGGTGCTGTTTGTGACTTAATAATTGACTGTCTCCAGATGATATGACTCAGGGCCCACACAGGCTGCTTTCCTTCACGTGTACATCCCCAACCCCCTTTTCCATGGGTGTGGAGGGACAAGGAACAGCACACACTGCTACAAAGTATTTGTTTTTTTATTTGTGCAGGCCTGTATCATGTTTCAGAACGGAGATCTGAAGTAGCCTGTTAGTTGTCATTAGAAATGATGATGATTAATGATTATAATAACAAGACAGGCATAATTGGCTCAAATTGTGCCTTTTGAAATGGATTCCTAGGAGGCCAAGTGGTGGGGAGGGAGAAGGCAGCCTCTGCTGCTGGGAGCTGAAAAGATGGGCCTAATTGGTTAAAAGCAGCTTTGCTAATTGCTTGGCAAGGGCCTGAGAGAGAGAGCTCTGGTATGATTATACATGAACGGGGTCCCTGGAAGGCCCGTGATTCCAGGCTCGGTCTGTTCCTCAAAATATAAGCCGAAAAGAGAACAGATGTTCAGCCACTTGACAGAGATTTAATAAGACGCTTAGAGAAATTACTAGGTTCACTTTGCCCCCTGTGACCCTGGGCAGGAAGCAAGAGAAAGACCTTTTTTTGGTGACTGATGCGTTCAGCTAGCACCATAGGAAACATTCTGGAGTTTTCCATGTGTTTGTCTGAGGTCTTGGTCCTGCTGTGTTAGTTCCCATGGAAGGACTTTTAGTGGCAGGGTAAGAAAAGGTAGCAGGAGGAAGAGCAGACTCTGTGGTGAGTGACACCCAAGCTTTTAGTCTGGCTGAGAATGGGCAGGCTGCAAATGGAAGGAGAGGGCCGTCCCGGCTCTCAGAGCCTCGGGTCAGGTCTGTGCCACGAGCTGGGGCGCTCAGGGGAGAAGCATGCAGAGACGACGTGGTAAACTGCGTTCATCAGGTGGCAAAGCAGCACGGAACCTACAGTGAGAGTGTGTGGGAGCGTGCATCAGGGCCACTGTGTCCTGGCCAGACTGCCTGCGCTCACTCACTGGCATCCATAGAGTTCATAAAGTGGCCATCTATGTTGAAGACTGACACAGCAGTTCATTAAGCATGGGCTCATGCAAGTCCTTAGCCACTCTGCACCTTAACTTCCATACATGTAAAGGAGGGGAAACAGCAGCATGGGTCTCCTAAAGTCCTGTGGCGATTGGCTGGTGCAGCCCAAGTGTACTCATTCTCTGGGGGTGCGATAACAAGTGCCTGTAAACTAGATTACCCAAAACAACTGAAATTTATGCTCTCATGGTTCAGGAGCCTTGAAGTCCAGAATAAGGTCTAGAAAGGCCACATTTTCTCTGCAAGCTGCAGGGGAGGCTGCTTCCCCACCTCTCCCAGCGTCTGAAGGCTCCTGGTGACCCTGGCTTTCCTTGGCCTTGCTCAGAGCTCTGCCATCTTTACTAGCTTTTCCCTCAGTGTGATCACCTTCTCTTGCAAGAGCATTCACTGTGTTATCTCAAGACCCACAAGTTAGCCATGTCTGGAAAGACCTTTATTTCCAAATAAAGTTACATTTGTAGATTCTGGGTAGATGGGGATATTCAGGAGACGTTTCATCCTCCCCATCACAAGAAAGGAGATGAGAGTATCTGTGGGTACATAGAGAACGCTGGATAAATGTCAGCTACTGGGCTGCTGCTCTGGCTACTACTGCTGTGTGACAGCAGACATGCTAGGGCCTAGCTGCTCAGGCACACACAAAGCCCAGCTGCTTGTTAACTAGGCAGTGTTTATATAAATTACAGCTTGCTTAAGGGTTGACAGAATGGGCTAGGATGCCAGGACAATGGGGTTAGATAAGCAAGCATTGCATATCACAGCTGTAGAACTTACAGAACACTTTTAAGCTCCTTTGCTGTCAGAGGTGGTTTTTACCTCACCTTCTCTGATGCTGAGCCTAAACAAAACGGAATTGACATTGGGCTCAGAGAGCCCTAAGTTTCAACAGGGAATTTGTGCTCATTTTTGGAATTCTTGTTTTACTATTTGTAAAATGGAGATGGCTTTTCTTCCCTTCCTCCCTCGGTTCCTGTGGATGTTAAAGTAGGGGCGCCAATGCATGGTGCTTGGGAATGCAGGGCTCTGTGCTACTGGCTGCAGCAGATGCCTAGTGAGGAGGGCCAGGGCTGCCGGCTGGCAGCTGGGCAGGTCTACACAGAGGAGGCGACTCCAGGGCACATGGCTTGGGGCCGGGCAGATGGACAAGATCTGTGGTTGGCTGCAAAGCTGCGAGGCCAAGCAAAGAACACCCTGCACTCAACCAGGCAAGGACAGTTGGCAAAATCCATGAGGAAGGCCAAAGCAGGGGTGCATAGGGCGACTTGTGCGGTTCTGACAAATTCATCACATGGTGCCCAGGGGTGCACTGAGCTCCGAATTAATATGTTCAAGTCCACCCACAGATGTGTGCCTCAGCAGAGCCTTGTCTGGGGCAACAGTGCATGGAAGAGATCAGTGTTTCTTAAAATAAAACACCCAACGAACTGTGTTCATTGTGGGAAAGAATAACACAGGAAGTAGCTATGAGTGACAAGCTACTCCAGGACTCTGAACCCATCTGGAGGAGCAGAGGCCAAGGAAGGGTGTCCTGAAGAAGGAGCTTTAGGATTGAAAGGGAAAAGAGAATGAGGAAGTGATGGGTGGATAGCCAGATGGGATAAAGAGGATGGGCAGATGTACTGGACAGAGGTGAGGCCCACACAGGGTTAGAAGCAGGCAACATCTTCTTGGTGTGTTGCTGGGTCTGGATAAAGCATGGTGACAGACTGTAGCATGCAAGGCCTGAGCTGTGTGCTGCCTGGGCCCTTGCAGAAGGACCCTGCACATCTGTTATGGTTTATGTCTAGTTGTCCCCCCAAAGCCTCATGTAGTCATTGGGCGGGGACTTCTATAGATTGAGACTTGACTCATGACTCACTGGGATTATGTGTTTTAGTACTGATGGGATTATCAGTCTGAGTAGGCTGGGACTATAGGCATGGTCTAGGGCAGATATCCTAAGGCAGAGAGCCTGAATGCAATATAAAGAGAGACAGAGAGACAGACTCAAGCTGTTGCTGCTGCTCTGCTGCCCTGATTGATTGGCTGCCTCTGCCACCATTTTGTTGCTGTTCCACCACCATGAACTGGATGCTCTCTGCCCTGTTCCTCTCAGCTTTGGGCCAGCTGAATATGGACTGAAACCTCCAGTAACTGTGAGCTAAATAAACCTTTCCTTCCTTCATCTTGAGTGTTGGGTATTTGTCCCAAGAACGAATGAAAAGTAACTAAGACAGCATCCCTGATCAAATGCATTTTGCCAGGCACCAGCACCTTGGAGTACAGTCATGCTGTTCTGAAGGGAGGAAGGAGGGAAAGAAAGAAGGAGGAAGAAAGAAAGAAGGAAGGAAGAAGGGGTGGTCAATACCTTGTCTCCAGCTCCCTCAAGAAATCTCCCTGCAGTACAGACCCATACATAGACAGGGACAGTTTGACCCACAGTATTTTGATTTTTTTTTTTTTTTGAAGAGTTGCCATCAGTTAAACTTTGGAAACACACACACACACACACACACACACACACACACACACACACATTCAATGTTGCAGTCACAACTTCTCTTGCAGACTGGCAGCTCTTGCTGAGCTCGGTTGACCTCTGTTCTTTTAAGGGAAAGTAGCTTCTTGCGGTGCAAAGCACACTTCCCAGTGCTGCAGAGATCCCAGAAGCCTTCTGTCTCTTTCTGAGCAGGTCCTACCCAGCCCCTGTAGGCACTACAGTTCAGTGCTCACAGGTCTCTGCTGCCACAAGGAAGAGAGCCAAGTTCTTGGTTCTTAGAAAATTGTTTCAAATTTAAATCCTGATGTCTGGTTAAGAAAACATTTTATACCCACACCCCATGAACATGTCCAACTTTCAAGAAAGAATCTCTTCAAATGAGGCAGACTGGGATAGCCTTTAAGTAGATTTCTTTCATTCTTCCTTTTTCTTCTTCCTTTAAAAATAGCAATGAAAAATTTTTGTTCAAAAGAACCCCCTATGCAAAACTTGGTGTAAAATGCAGATCAAAGAGAATTTGCTCAGGTCGAATCTGGTGCACTCACCCTAGGAAACAGGCTGCTTGACTCCCTCCTCCTCCTCCTCCTCTGCCTCCTCCGCCTCCTCCTCCTCCTCCTTTTCCTCCTCCTCCTCCTCCTTTTCCTTGTCCTTCTCCTCTTGTGACTTTGGAGAAACAGTATGGAAGGGATTAAAGAAATATAACACCAAGGCCCCCTTGGCCCATCTGTGTAACTTGGAGGCAGCTGAAATTGGACAATGTGCATGAGGTGAAATGGATCTGCTCTGTGACCCCTGACAGATAGAGCAAGACAGTGCAAGTGGCAGCAGATGGTAAGCTTCCGAGTCAAGGCCAGCTTGATCCTTGTGACTAGAAGGGGATGTGAAGCTATATCCTCTTCAGGAGCATGCACTTCCTGTGGCATGTGGCATGGAATAGGAACTGCCATCCTAATGTAGCTTCAAAGTGGAATCCACATTTCTCTAATCTGGTTAAGTGTGGCTGGTGGAAAGGTAGGACTGGGGCCTTCACTCCCCTCTGCCAGAAGTGCCCAGAGCATTCTAGCAAGGTGAGTGGGCTTTCCCACCATTCCTAGCTCAGCCCTGAGCTACACTGTCATGTTATTATAGATGCTCGTCATTGAAGCCTCGCTGTCTGCAACCCAGACATGTACTGTCTCAGATTTCAAAAATAGCCCAGCCCATCCATGAGTGGCACTCCTCTGTGACACGAGTGGGGGTGACGAAGGCAGGAGAGAATTTCCTGTACACTAATTCCCTGAGGTTCATGTGGAACCATCCAGGCTGGCTGGTGCACTTCTGGTGGACATTTGTAGATATTTTCTTCCTTTTTCTGTTCAGAGGACATCCTGCAGCCACTGGGGGTCTTATTACCACCAATAAACAGCTACCCGGCTCTGTGCACACCTGCAGTGGGCTGGGCTCTGTGCACACCTGTACTGGGTTGGGCTCTGTGCACACCTGCACTGGGCTATGCTCTGTGGACCTGATAGCATCACCTATCCAGTGCATGTAGTCTGAGACCAGGTTCCAAGACCTTTTTAGTTTGTTTCTTAATCTGTAAAAATAATAATATTATCTAGCTTCCAAACTCACCTACTTGGAGACAGAATATCCTCTGAATTTCGTCTACACAACAGAAAGAATATCCACCTTGCAAGCTTACCTTTATAATAGAAATAACATTCACCCTGTAATCCCATTTGTATAATAGAAGTAACATTTACCTCCCACCTTCATCAGTAGAAGTTATATAATGTATTCTTCTCTGTATCAATTGTGTAATAGAAATAATAATATCTACCTTCCAAATTTGTTCTGAGGATTAGAAATAATAGCCCCCAAAGTTCTGAGCAGTGCACGAAGAGGGTAATGTGTTTAATACAGAACAGGCACAGGAATGCATTGCAAGTTCAAACTAGTTCCCATTTTGAACTTCCTCAGGTATGTTTAAAAACTAAAGAAATCCTAAAATTGTCACAAAATTGTTGTACTTTAAATGTTCATTCTGGACATATGAATGCTCTTAACCATATGCTAGAACGACTATAGTTTCACTCCCAAGCAACCTCCCAAGACAGTTTCTAGGCTCTTGCAGAGGCTAAGGCTGGGTCAGATCCACCTCTCCTGTCCATTAGGACACTTTAATAGCCCTTAATAAATGGTGCTCACCGCAGCATGTGTGACATCATGTCTGTCCCGTGAGACCAGAAACAATGTTTCCTCTCCGGTTTAATCTGCCTACAAACCAGTGGCGTCTTTTCAGCATTAGGACACTTGCGAGTCCTGTGGGGGAGTAGGGAAGGGGCTGGTTACAGCTGCTGGCAGCTGCCCAGAGTGACTGACGCCCAGCGGGAGCCCATCCATACACCGAGGTGCATCTTTCCTACTGCTGCAGGCTGACTCATGTGCCAGATTCACCTTGCACCCCGAAGGCCTGCTAGTGAGGCAGTCCTTGCTGACCACGAAATGCTCCAGGCTATGCAGGATCAGATTACAATTATGTTAGCTGGTTCCCTCGGCCACAGGGCGCCTCCTGCTGGACATTCAGCAAGATTCTAACCGGTGGTCCCGTCGGGATGCCCTTGTTCTCTCATAACCCTGTACTTTGTCCAGTGAATGGTTACATGTCTTCTGGGGAAGGACTTGGTTTCTTCCGTTTTGTGGAGGTGGAAAGTCTAGGGATCTAAGCCCCCACTCCAGAGAACAGTCAGCACTTCCAAGCAGGAACAGGCCAGCATGTACCAGCTTCTCCTGTGGTGGTAGGAACTCACCCTGAGCCTGAATGAGGGAAGTCAAGGGTTCCAGGGACACGCAGGGACCCTGCCTTGCCACTACTCACACTGACTCTAACCCATTTGCCTGAGTCGGATGATTGTGCTTTGGAACCTAATATAGAAGCTGTGGTTTGTCCCACAACATTTGAATCACCATGAGACCAGCAAGGACGAACTTTGGAGGTGATCCAGGACTCAGAATCACAGTGTGTAGAAGCTGGTACACAGAGCCAGTGCCTCGGGGACTTGGGCCACCAGTAAGGAGCATACTTTGAGGTGTGAGATTTGGGATTCCTCAGCTCTTTGTAATCACTCGTTGGACATGTGTAGAATGTACTGTTGTAATCAAATAGAACTTCCTACAAAGTTAATTTGAGATTATATTTAGAGATATGCTTTATCACTGTTGTAGCATGTGGTAATTAGGAATAAAGTGGGAAACAATTCCCATAAAAGACTGTGATTAGCATTGATTATGCAGACAACTCCAGTCTTCCACTGGCACCTTCTTGATTCTTCTGTCTCACTAATTAGCACTGATTTTCTTCCAGCCATGCTCTAAAGCACAGGTCCTGGTTCTAACTCCACATCCAAAGGGTTCCTTGCCATCTTCTTGCCCTCTTGGCAGGTCTGAGTTGAGAACTGGAGTGCTTCTTTAGGTGTCCATTTTTCTAGATCCCTTTTGTTTGTCTACTTTAGAAATCCATGCTCTCTGGGAGGCAGCTAGGGATCCTGGTGTTGATCAGGAGTGAGAAGTGTCCTGAGAGCAAAGCTTGGAGGTGGGGGCTTCATCAGGGGAGGAAGAGCTGCAGACACTGCTTGAGGCCTCCAGTACACCTGAGGGAGTACGTGTCTTGTACTATGTCACCAGTCTGGGCCAGTTAAGGAGGCAGAATCAGTTTAGAGGCAAAAAGGATGACCTTCCCTCTTCCTGTCTGTAAGTTTCTTTGTTTCCTATCTTTCATGACTTTGAATATCCCACTATAGGCAGATATTTCATTGCATAGTGAGAGAGATGAGGCTTGTGCTGTAACACTGAGGTTGCCCACCATGTGAGTGCGAGGAGCTTCTGGCACATCAGATCCTTTTGCCTGAAGTCAAGGGAGGACTAGAGAGTAGAGAAATGCCAGTTGCCCAAAAGCTTGGGCTGAGTGGACAAGTAACCTGAAAGTGTGGTGCCTGAGTCAGGGAAGCTAGGGACAAGGAGCCTTTGGGTGCTCTCAGACCTGTCCACTGGGGAACCTTGGCTGAGACCAGGTGCTTGGGCTGCCTCCAAGGCTCTCCAAGGTGGATGGGCTTTCCTGGAAGTTTCAAGTTGGAGTAGCTCTGGCTCTTTCCATGTAGCATGACTTGTGAGAAGGTCTCCAGAAAGTGTGCAACTCTTCTAGCCTATCCCAGGGGTAAAAATCAAGCCCACTCTAGCTCTCAAGTCTATCTTCCTCATGAGCTCTAGAAATGCAAATGAGATAATATCATTTCCTGTTAAGAACAATTTAGTGGTTTCCTAACACTACTAGATTCAGCTACTAGCTTTTTATTTCAAAGCCTGATCTGATCTGGTCCCTGCTTTCTTTTTCCTGGCAACATTTATTCCTAGATTCATTTGTCCATCCATCCATCCATTTACCTATCCTTCACTCATCCACCCATCCATCCACCCATCCACCATCCTCCACTCACCCACCCACCAACCCATCCACCCATCCACCCACCTACCCACCCATCCAGCCATCTACCCATCCATCCATTTACCTATCTTTCCACTCATACACCCATTCAACCACCTACCCACCCACCAATCCACCCACCCACAAACCCATCCATCCACCTACCCATCCATCCACAGTCACCCACCCACCCACCCACCCATACATACATATATCCACTCATCCATCCATCCATCCATATACACAGCTATCCATCTATACACTCACTCACCCATCCATCCATCCATCCATCCATCCATCCACTCTGACTTAACCACAGTTGTTTTCTTGTTATTCCTTTAATATCTGTTACCTCTGCTTGGATTGCTCTTTTGGTGCTCATAAGATTTATGTCTTCCTTATTTGGGTGTCTGCTCTAAGGCTACTATTGTTCTACACAGGATTGTGACTAGAAGAGGGCACGTGGAGGCTTCTGAAGTATAGTTTTCTGTCTACTGATTTGGATGCTTAGAACATTTTTGGGCTCAGTCATCAAGACTCAGCTCTAAATTCTGACTGGTGTGCTTTTGCGCATGTATATGCAACAAAAAGTGGAAGATAAATACTCTTAGTTCTGTCTCACTTTATGTACTTTGCTCTAGTTTTCTTCATGGCCTTTGTAACTTTTTGGTTTGACAATGAATCTTCATGGGTATCATCTGTCATCTCCCATGCTACATGTAAATTTCTCAAGACAGAAGTTTGGTCTTGTTTCCTGCCCCAGATCCAGTGCTTAGCACTGTGCCTGTCCTGTAGGAGGAAAGAGTCATTACTAAATGAATGCAGGAGTAACGAGTTGGGTATAAGCAACTAGAAGGTATAAACACGGGAACTATAGCAGGTGTCTCATTCATCTGGTGTTCAAAGCAGGAGGATCTCTCTCAGGCAGCCTGCTTTTTCCCTGGGATCTTTTCCTCAGAACCTGCTGTCCTATATGACCTGCTGTGTCATTCAATGACACTGTTCAGTTCCTTTCTTCCAGCTGCTTCTCAACACATTGATACCATACATGAACTTCACCTTAGCACTTCCACTGGCTACTGAGTTTGCTGCAAAAGAACAAAATATCTTAGAAAAGACTTGGACCAGTGAGTTACTCTCCGCACCCCTGCTAATTCTGTAGTTAGTGCTATGATCAGACCACCCCGTTGTGGGGCTGCGACCCAGGCTTAAGCCTCAGCTCTCATATCTAGCTATGCGATTATAAACACTTGGCTATACTGAGCAGCAGTTTCTTATCCAAGTAATGGTGCTGCTTTTCATATTGGCAGGGCTTGGTCTGAGGATTAAGTGGGAGGTTGCTTAACAAGCAGTGTCAGTCATGATAATATTGATTGCTGACCTATAGCATTCAGGCACTACTCTTGAATAATGACTATTAGTAATGCCCACTGCCCCCTTTAAGACATTATAATGCCACCTAAGCCTAACTCACCCCCGTGCTTTGGAGACAGAATCTCACCATCTAGTTCAGGCTGGACTTGAACTCACTGCCGATCCTCCCATGTCAGGCTCCTGAGTACTGAGATTGCAGGTGTCCCCCACCACGATCAGCCAGGCCAGCTCCCTTTTTCCTCTGACCTCACATGTTGCTGCTAGGCCCCTTGCTATGTACATGCCTCCACTTGCTGTGTGTCCGTGAAGTATGACATATGACATTGTGAGAAGTGAGTTTCTGGCTCACTTTCTTGCACCTCAAGCAAGAGCATGTGAAGTGCAGTGTCCCATCGCAGTCCTTTTTGTGCGCTCCGCAATTTATTTGCTTGTAGGATTCTAATAACCAAGAACATTTTTGTTTAGAGAAACAGCAATCTCACCTCTTGAAGGCTACCGCCTCATTCGCTCCAATGGGGTGATAGCAGGGCCACCTTACAATGATGTGAAGTGTGCAGGAAAGGGGCAAATGTGAGATCCCTCACAGGAAACTGGGCAGAGGCACAATTGCCCTGCTTTGCTTCCTCCTTGTCTCCATTTCAGGTATGGTTTAGTTAAAGCTCAGGAGAGCTGTTCTCTTATTCAAGCCTTCTTCACACACTTTTGCGCCAGACACAGAGAAATTTTTAAGCAGGGTTTTTTTTTTGCCTTGATCACTGGCTACCATCAATCTTCATCCTGAGGACTTAGTGGACCCCAGTGGAACCTAATTTTCTGCCAAGATCTGGAGCTGAGATGTAAACCACACCGCATGTAAGCTCTCCTGCTATTTGACTGTGTCTGCTTCCCTTTGCATTTTTTTTTTTACACACGCATCACATTGAGTCATATTAACCATAGAAGCTGATCAATTTTAACCCAGTCTCCCATGGTTCTGATAAGCGCTGGCTGATACATGGCCCAGGTAGAGGAATTCCTGTGTCGGAAGTGCAAGAGGAAAGGAGCATTCTGGGTCTGGGGCTTTGGTTTTGTGTCTTTTGTTAGCTGAAGAAATTGATCATTTTACCCCTTTGAATGCCATGGTGGAGTCTGACTCTCCCCTATATAGTCAGTGGGCTCTACAGCCTTTCTAGTCAGCATGGCCTTTGCTTGGCAGCGTCAGCAGGGGCTGGGAACCTGTTGGAAATGCAGAATTCCACCCCAGGAGGCAGAATCTGCACACGCCACTTGCCATGATGGCTGTTCCAGGACAGAGACATGCTGTTCTGAAGCACTATGGTTGTGGTGCAGCTGCAACCTCTGGGAGCAATGGGTGTATCTGGGCTCTGGGCCACCTGTGTACCAGATATGGCACATCTCTGTAGACACCCATCCCCCGAGAAGCCCACCGTACTCCACGGCTGAAGCTACTCGCAGTGGTCCAGAGCCTCCCTAAGTGTTTGCTGACTGATTTGGTTAGAGAAATCCAAATGTCAGGAAAGGAAGCACAAATTAGTTTGTTTTTGCCTTGCTTATCTGTCTAGAGAAAGCATCTCTGCTCTTTGCAATGTCTGATAAATGGACTTGATTATCCTCTTCAAGCAAACACGTGTGGGAGCAGCAGGAGTTGTTGGTTGCTAGAAATTCTGCCCACTGCTAGCAAATCTTTCTCTTTGCTTTGAGTCTCCATCCCAGCAATAGATTTACTGAGATTTGAAACCTTCAAGTTTGTGTTTAAGAAATACTGGGTCCAGTTTCTCTTTGCTGCTCCCTGTGAACGGGTGGCCTGCATGCTTAGTGGCTAGAATATTTGAAAAGGGCTGGTGATCACAGGGAGTGAGGGAAGGCCTCAAGGTCGTCCTAGTGGTAGTTCATTACTAGCAGGGCTACTGTCTCAGTTACTTTTCTTTTGTTGATGTGACCAAATACCTGATACCCAAAATGAAGGAAAGAAAGGTTTATTTATCTCACAGTTTATGGAGGTTTCAGTCCATATTCAGGGGGCTCCAAGGCAGAGAGGCATGTGACAGAGAACAGCAGTTCATGGTGGCAGAAAACAGCAAAACAGCAAGAGCAAAAGGGTGGAGCATTGGCTGAAGCAGCTAGCAGGCCTCTCTCCTTTCCTTATATTGCATGCAGGCTGCCCACCCAGGGCAAGTGTGGCACTCACACCCATAATCCCAGCAATGCTCACACACATACTCCCAGCACTGGATCAAGAATGCATCACGAACTTGAGGTGCCGTGCCCCATGACTGCATGAGGCTTTGAGGGACAACCAGACACAAATCGTAACAGGTATGGTTGCACCAACTTGATTTTCCTATTTGTCGGGCTTCACTCACCCAGTACATTTATCTAGAACTTAAATGCTCTCTGGAGCCATGCTCCCTGGATATGCCCTGTTTAGCCACTTAAGTGCTGAGACTCCAAGTTATTTAACTTCTTGGCATTTCTATTTCCTCATTGAGCAAAGAGGCAGAATGAAAGATTCCATCTCATAAGATTGCTGTGAAGATTAAGTACACTAGTAGTGCGGCATGCTGACAGTCTTCCTTGACACCTAGGGAGCACTGAGTATGTATCTGCTGTTGTATTAACGCTATATGATGTACAGCATTCGATGAGATATGAGGCAAGGGAGTGAACATCACACCAGAGAATGGGGCAAGCATGAGCCTTGCCCTAACTGAGTGACATGGTTGACTGTGTGTGTGCACATGCACAGCAGGAATTGAACCCAGGACCTCATATGTGCTAGGCAAGTGCTCTACCCTAGAACTGCACCCCAACTTCTGGTCCATTATCTACTCACCCTCCTTATAAGTACAGCAGGGAAGACAGGCAGGCTTGGTGAGGGTTAGACGGAAGCCTGAAGTCTGGGCCACTGAGGACATGACTTGAGAGGTGTTCACAGGTGTGGCATCTCAGACTCAGAGTGATAATCCCCAGGGTGGCAGCAAGCCAGGGGTAGAACAAGGCTCAGAAGTGAGAAGGGGCTGAGCGGCTAGGGTACCAGGCCTCAGAGTCAGATGGAAACCCCACCTTTGGAATCCATGTTGCTCGAGAGCATGAACTGCTGTGTCTCCCCTGAGGTCCTGACTCTTTATCTGTGGCTGCAGTACTCATCTTAACACGATTCCCAACACCACGTGTGCAGTGGATTCTTAGGAGACAGCACAGTGAGGTCATGACCAATATGTATTTTTTTACCTTCATTTGGAGAGAACTGGGGGATGATCAAGGCTTCTGGTGTATGATTGTATCATAATTTAATGAAACCAAATTCACATTTTTAAGCTCTGAGGGCTTTAGCCAAGTATTGTGACTTAACCACCAGCCTGTTACAATCAATACTTCTACTCCCTCCCACTTCTTTTGTGTCCTTGTGGATGCCACACCTCTTCTGCTCCTGGCTCCATCTGCAGTGGTTTGGTTTTGCCTTAAAATTGGCCTTGTCTGGGTGGTCCAAATAGCTCAGCGCATTAAAGCACCTGCAAGTGGGCACAGAGGCCAGGCATTTGAAACCGGGGCCTACCATTCTGGCCTTGCCAGAGATGCACTGAGATGGCAATTGAGACTGGGTGCCGTGGTGCATGCCTATAATCCAACTCTTGGGAAGCTGTAAATAGGTGGATCACTGTAAGTCTGATTTAGTAGTGAGACCTGAACACCCTGCACAGCCTTCCCTAAAAATCCAAAAAAAAAAAAAAAAAGAAAAGCCTCCTCTTAGGCATCTTGTAAGCAGATCCAAGCATCATGCAGCCTTTTGCACCTGGCTCCTCTTGCTTAGGGCAGTGTTTTCGTGACCAGTGCACATGACTGCGTGGGCCATAGGATTACTTACTGCTTTTGATTTATGGGTTGTGCTAAACAAAATAAGTACCAGTAATCAACTGATGTGAGAGTTCCTGGTTTTGGAAATGGCAGGTAGATGTGATATGCACATTCTCCTGCAGGACATCTTTGTTAGTTTTTTTCTAACCATACCCCAAACCTACAACTGACAGAATCAGAAGTTTATTTTGGCTCTCGATTTATATAAAAGTTTCAGTCCATAGGTCCCTGGTGCCAAGGGAGGACTGCAAGGAAGAAGGGCCAGGCAGAGGAGAATCACTCAGGGCATAGTGGTGGGCAACCAGGAAGTCCAGGGCAGGAGCCTGTGAGAGAGATAAACCTTCCAGCTGTAACCCTAGAGGGCCACATCTTCTCACCAGACCCCACATCCAACCTCAAGCTCATAGATGGTTCCACAACCCAGCACCTTCCGAAGTTCCTCATAGGATCGCAGGACACTTTAGGGGGACATCCACACAGAAACTGTAACGGGGCACATCTGTTTTTATTTCTCTTCTATAAATAAATATTCAAGGCTAGAATTGCCGTGCTGCATGGCAGGGGCGTGCCTGACATTCGGTTGACTGCCAAAGCAACTGGCAGTTGGTTTGCCCAGCTTGAATCCCCACCAGAAATGTGCGATGATTCTTGTCGCTCTATGCCCTTCCCAGAATTTGATATTGTCAGTTAAAAAAAAATAGTTCAAATTTATAATTCTCTAATCATTAACATGTTTGTTGTCATGCATTTATAATCTTTGTTGCTAAAATGTTTGTGTGTCTTAATAATTTTTGTGAAACACTGAATTGCCTTTTCCTTACTGAGTTTTGGATGTTCTTTATATATTCTGGCTACAAGACTTTAGTTAGTTAGGGGTTTTGAGATTTTTTTTTCCAATCTGTGGCTTGTCTTTTCAAGTTCTTAATTCTATCTTTTAAAGGTCAGAAGGTTTATATTTTATAAAGTCTAATTTATCATTTTTCTTTATAATTCATGGGATTTGCACTTTATATAAGAATTCTGGGACTAGCCAAGGTCACAGACATTTTCTTTTAGATATTTTTATAGTTTTAAGTTTTATATTTAAGTTTATGATCAATTACATCTGTAATTGAACTTTGAAATGTAATGTGGATCAAGATTTTTACTACTTCACCTTTATTTTTTAAAAAATCAATTGACTACATGTGTTTGAGTCTGTTTCTGGGAATCCTAATCTGTTTTATTAATCTATATTTTTACTTTCCTGTGTGACATATTGTAAGGATTGATGAGCTATGGTCGCCACCTGTTCCTGGAAATAAGGTTTTGTTGGGCCATAGCCATACCTAGTTATTAGGCCATAGCCATACCTAGTTATTTGCCATAGCCATACCTAATTATTAGACCATAGCCATACCTAGTTATTTGCCATAGCCATAGCTAGTTATTGGGCCATAGCCACATCTAGTTATTAGGCCATAGCCATGCCTATTTATTTGCCATAGCCATACATAGTTATTTGACATAGCCATACCTAGTTATTAGGCCATAGCCATACCTAGTTATTAGGCCACAGCCATACCTAGTTATTGGGCCATAGCCATAACTAGTTATTAGGCCATAGCCATACCTAATTATCAGGCCATAGCCAGACTTAATTATTTACCTCTCTACTTTTGTACTGTAGTGGTTAAGACAGGGATTGTATGGGCTGGGTAGATAGCTCCATGGTCTCAGTGCCTACCTGGAAAGCTCAAGGACCTAGGTTCCATACCTGATACTGCATATTGTACCAGCCCTGTGCTGTGCCAGCCACTGAAACCAGGTGTGGTGGCACACACCTGTAGTCCCAGCACTAAGACTTCTGACCTCATCTCGGACAGTGAAGCTAGAGGAGCACGCAAATATGGGATGGGAGAACTAGAAATACCTCTGCTATAACAGGTCTTAATTTCTAAATCCTCAAGTTATTGAAGATTTATTCATAGAATAATGCATTAAATAAGTCATCTATATCTCTTAGAGTTAGCCTTTGTACTAAGCTCTTTGCAAAGCATGGTAAGCGAGACAGACACACTCCTGTCTTCTGCAACTTTGGTTTTGCAGAGATGTCAGATATACAGACTGTTAGCACAGTATTGTCTGTGAAGGCTCAGTAGAGGGGACTGAGAGCTCAGTGGTGGCTCCTGATAGGAGGATCAAGCTGCATAGCGAGATGCTGTGCCAAATAAATAAAGAAAAAAAATTTTTTTTAAGGTAGAAGTTGCATGGCCTCTAAAACCTAAAATACTTTGGTTATATACAGAAAAATAATGTGTTGAACTCTGTCACACTGTTCTCATTAATTTTATTGTAAATCTGAAAACCAGGTAGTTCAAATCCATTCATTTGTTCTTTTGCAAAAATGTTTTGTCTACTTAATTCTTTTCCTTTTCTGGATAATTTTTGAACCAGTTCATCAATTTTTAACAAAAGGTTTTGTGAGATTTTGATTTGGATTTTGGTGATTCTGTAGAACAGTTTGGGGAGAAAAATAGACTAATTAAAAATCAGATCTTCTGACATGCAAGCATAGTATATCCTCCCATTTATTGTGTCTTATTTTTCTCATTAATGCTTTTTAGAGTTTAACATACAAATCTTATAATTATGTTAGAGTTATCCCTAAATGTGTCATGTTTTGGGTGCTCTTGTAATTGGCTTATTTGAAAAAAAAAAACCCTTCAATTCCTTATTGTTAATTACTAGTGTATAGAAATATAATCACATTTAGCATGTTGATTGTTTTTTTTTTTTTTTTTTTACCATGTAACCCTGATAAACTATATTTATTCATTCTGGGAGGCTTTTGTGGATTTTGGACTTTTAAATAAAATCATGGTATCAATCAATGGCCATTTAGCATCTTCATCAGATATATACCATTTGGTTTTTGATTCCATCATATTGTCTTGCCTAGAATTTCTTGTACAATGTTAAATAGCAGTAGTAGAAGTGGACATGTTTGCTTCATTCTGATTTGGAAGGAGGACCAGATGTTTTTTAAAACAGTGCTGGACTTTAATCTTGCTGGCCGCAGCCAGGCCCATGGGTTCAGTCCTACCCGTTTCAAGAGAGTGGCACACACTGTGGACACAGTGCTCATCACCTTGCCGTGGCCACGTTACTTCCATAGCAAGTGACTGCAGTATCTTAGTGACATGCGTTTCCATGGGTATCCATCTTTGGCTCTCTTATCTGTAGGTTGAGACCCAGTTGTGGGCTAGCCAAGACTTTGGGTTGCAGATGCTTTACGTGTGTTGCAAATGCTGCTGGTGCTCTGTGGGTTGGGATCACTCAGCGCAGCTTTTTCTCTTCCCAAGAGGCAGAAGTTCTAACAGCAGTTGCTGGTAATCCTAGCTACTTGAAAGCCTCAGTTAGGAGTACTGCAAGTCGAAGGGCAGCTTGGACAGTTTGTTTATAGAGAGCCTTTCTCTAAACAAAATTTAACATAGTCTGGGCACATAGCTCAGTGCTGTAGCGCATGCCCACCCGTCACAGGGGCTGCTTGAATTCCTAGCATGGACAAAAACAGAGGGAAGCACAACACAGATCAGATGTTCAAGGATGTTTCAAACTCAAGCTTGCATCACATCTGTTAATGTCCCATTGCCAAAGAAAGTCACATGGTGAAGCCCGAAGTCCAGTGGAAGGACGGTCTCTCCCCTCCCCACTCCTCTTCGCTTCCCTCCCCTCTGTTCCTCTCCCTTCTCAGCTGTAGTCCTTCACACACAGCAGTGTACCCAAGACTGTCTTATTCTTTACACTGGGTACATACCGAGGCAGCTAAGTGCTCCCCTCACTGAGCCTAGCTGTGTCCCCCTCACCTTTCAGATCTCAGTGCTACCAGGAAATCGTCCATGTTCCTATACGTCCTATGTAAGCACGCTACTTCAGAGCAGCCTTGTGCAGTGCTGTGAAGTGCTATTTTTCCCAAAAGTATTTTCCAAAATCATACACAAACTTCAAAATATTTTAATATGAAAATTCATTGCTGTGTGTGCATTTGTATTTTGTTCCTTCATGTCTTGCCTGCCAGTATCTCTTACTCAGGGTTAGCGAGAGTTGAAGCCCACAAAGGGTGTCGGTGGATGGTGCAGTGGACTCTGCCTCCCACTGGGAATGTCCAGTGGTGAGTGCCCGGTCCATATCTCTTTCAGTAGTGAATCTTCAGAGAACGAAGCTTTCTCTGCAATCATATTTGACATCACGAGATATGAGCCTATAAATTATCTACTCCCTAAAGACTCTTTCCAACCGGAATGTTTTTTTGTTAGACAACACTTTGACCACACACCGAGGTGATTATCAGTGTAATTGTGCTGTAATCGCATCTGAGGAAACTATCCAGCAAATCAACTCTGACTGTCCACCCACTCACAGGAAGAGACGCAGACCTGTCAAGTCTGAACACAGGAACAGGTGGCTTCACTCTCAAAGAGGGATGCTCCTCCCCCTACACAGCTCTTTCTGTCAATAAGTAGAGTAGACGTATGGGTGGAGAGGCATCCACCTACACGTAGAACATGCCTGCAAGCAGACAGCAAATGGCTAGTCGTTTTCTTCAGATATTCTGGTGTAGGTGGTTGATTTACTTTTCTTTCACTATCTTGAATATGAAGACTAAAAAAGATATTAGATTGTAAGGAGTTAAAGGAAAACTCTTTTTATTATCTAAGTCTTAAAATTCCAGATTCAAGAAAACTGTGATGCAGGAAAATTTGTAGATTAGTTGGGTTAGGATAGGCTGCGCTCTGAATGAACAGATTTACAGTCACTCCTGGCAAGTCCTCTGGAGTCCAAAGTTTCATTTGCTGAACGAACTGGTTGTCTTCCAAGTGGTGAGCTACAGGAAAAGGGGGCTCCACTTGCCCTTCCCATCTCCTCTCTCTCTTTTCAACCAGTTCCTTGTAGGGACATTGCCCTTTTGTCTGCCAGCAGCCCATTGGTCAGAATTCATCACATGGCCTTGCCTCAGACAGTGAGGCTGGAGGAACACACAAATATGTGGTGGGGGGGGGGACTAGAAATACCTCTGCTATAGCTGGTCTTAATTTCTAAATCTTCAAGCTAGTGAATTTATTCATAGAATAATGCATTAAATAAGTCGTTTATATCTCTTAGAGTTACCCTTTGTGCTAAGCTCTTTGCAAAGCATTGTGAGCCAGACAGACACACTCCTATCTTCGGTGACTTTGGTTTTGCAGAGAAGTCAGATATGCAGATAATTAGCACAGTATCATCTGCTAAGGCTTGATAGAGACTGAGGGGCCAGTGGTGGCTCATGGCTCCTAGTGCCGCACCTGGGGTAAGGAGAGCTTCTGACAGGCATCTGTGGGGTGTTACCTGAACTGAAATTTGAAGGGTCAGTACATGCAAACCTGGAGGGAAGTGGCCAAAGTGGAAAGTTCCACAAGGGGGACAATCATTTCCTGGAGAACATAGGTATTTAGAGTATGTATTTGAATACTGGTCAGTATGATATATGTGTGAAGGAGGTACTATCTAATACTCAGTAGAAATGTAGGTATAATTCTGATTTGTAGAGAGAGTCAGTTTTATGTACATAGAAGAAATGGCAGGGCTAAGTGTTGAACACAGGCATTTGACTCATGAGCCCAAGGTTTTCATCATAAACCACTCTGCCTGTTTAGCAAGCAAGTTAGAGGTGTGTGTGTGTGTGTGTGTGTGTGCAGGTATCACCATGAACTCGCTCCAACCCCCACCCACATTTATTTAGAGAAGCGTACCACTTCTGAGGGCTCATCTTCAGCAGTAGGCTGATAAGCTCTGACTAGTCATGCATCAGGCTGGAAGCGCTGTGCAGGGCACTGCCCTTAGTTCCACAAACCCAAATTCGACAATTAGTCTGCTTATCCATAGTCAGGATGGGGACAGAAGAGTGTTTTCTTTAGTTGTAGTGACTCATGTCTCCTAGGTCCAGAAATTGGAGCTGGTTCTCTGGGACCTTGCCGCGCACCTGCATGCTCACAGGTGAAACGAGCAAGCCCTCCTCACCACCCATGTAAGCGTCTCAGGGAGACAGCAGCGAAGCAGTGAAGGGGGCAGGGGTAGGAAGGGATGGGCAAGAAAGTTCAGTCATGCCAGAGAGTCACTGCTTCTGTCCATATACTGCTCGTTCTAACTCATTTTGCTTCCATTGTTATGTGGGGACTAAAACATTCATTTCACGAAGGGATTGTCAAACTTTAGTGCTATGAGATAATTTATGCTTTTCATCAGCTAACCAAATTGCAAGAACAACTCGACAGAGGTCTGGCACGCAGCAGTCTCGGCCTAAGAGTCTTCTGTAACGTTTATGCGGAAAGCCTCCTTAGAGATGCTGGTAAACAGCCCAGTGACCGTGAGGCGTCGGAGAAAGGGAGAAAGCACACTTGCGGAACCAGGCAGTGAACAAAGGGCTTTCGCGTCCAGGAAGCATGCTCACAGGGGACTTGTCAGCCCCGGCTCTGACTCTGATTGGAAATGCAATCAGTTGGCTGTGTATAGCTGTGTCCAGTAAGGGGCCGTTGGCGGGGACGCTCCACTAACTAGAAATCTCCTCGGCAATCAAATTAAACACCGCCACCGCATCCTCCTGATACATGGCGGCTATCACACAGACATTTTATTGCAGAAATGCTTTTTAAACATTAATTAGGCAGCACATCATATGACCTAGATAAAATATGGGCGTATTATGGCTTGTCTGTAGCTTTACGGGATGCTGTTTAATTCTTGGCGAGGACTTAAGGGAGGAAAATGGGCTGGACTTTCTGCTTGGCATTTTTGTTCCTGAGACAGTCCATATTGCAATGGTAACTGCACGAAAGCTTGGGGTCTGATTGCTTGGCTGGAGTTGGCCTCATTCTCTTCCTGCACATCTGTATCTCCTTGATGAACCACGAAGGCATCCAGATATCCTGGGAAAACTCTGGGCTCGACCCAGGGACCCATCCTTTAATGAGGCTGATGCCAGGCAGTGCTTCTCTATCTCCTTCAGTGTAGATGCATGGGTCCTAGTGTCTGGAGCCTTTGACTCACCCAGGGTAAGACGTTGTTGACAATACCCTCCAAGGTGAGCATCGTCTTTACTTGTCAAGCATGGAAGCAGACCTGATGGGACTAGTGTCTCCCCCAGCTTTCTAGCCAGTGAAACCTGTGTAACTCCATATTTTTTACTCCATGCTCCTTGCAGTGTGACTTTTAATCTTTTATCTGATGTAGTAGAAATCTTTCTTTGAATGAAATTTTTTCTGAATGTTCAAAGAGATAAGTGAATATAAAAGGAACCTGTGTGAATGAAGGAGGGGTCCTGCAGAGCCCTATGTGCACAGCCCCTCCTATTCCTTGCTCTGGTGGCTGCCCTTGCTCCCTCGTGCTATACCTCACCCCAAACACCTCATGGCAGCCATGCTGCTCAGTGCTGGGAGATGCCCGTGCCTCAGGTTGTGGCAAGCTCTGCTGTGCTCTGCAGTCTTGAAAAAAAAATGTGTCTCTAGTTAGAGATTTCTCATACAAAGCAGAATTGGAAGATGAGAGGCCTGAGAGGGAAGAGTGAGGCAGTGGCACCATATGTAACAGGGTGGCCAAGGGGAAGTCTTGATGAGAAGTGGGTACTTAGGGAGTCAGCTTAGCCAACGTGTGCCTGCAGGAGGATAATTCCTGCTCCTGGAAGGAGGAAGTGTGAAGCTACACTCAGGGGACAGCAAACCCAAGGGCCTGGGGAGCACAGCAGGGGGCAAAAGCCCAAGGGAACAGAGCAGAAGAGGCCAGAAAAGTAATAGGCAGGTGTAAAGCATTTTGCTCTGAGCGCCCTGAGACATGGCCAAAGGGCTGGAGCCAGGGAGTAGGATGGAAACTGTATCTTCACAGGATCCTCTGATCTTTGTGTTAAAAACACATAGCCTTGGTGTAGAACGAGAACTGGTAAAAACCAGGTTTATCTTGAGAAAGACACTGGGGAATGGGATCCATAATAGGGATGGCTGTTATTCTGGCATTTCCACTATCTTTAGGGAAACTAGAAATTGAGTGTGAAGTTGAGGGGAATGCACCAGCATGTGTGTGCATGTGAGTGTGCACACCAGTAGCAGAGCATGTGAAGGCAAGCTTGTCCTGTCAGCGTGTATGTGAATGCATGCATGCATTTCAGTGCTTTATGTGGGACTGTGTGAGTGGAGCAGTGTGTGAGAGCTCAAGTATGTGGCAGTGTACAAAAATGTGAGTGTGTGCAAGTGCGTACAAGTAGGTGAGGATGTGGGGGCATGGCAGTATATGGGTGTGCAAAGCTGGGAGTGTGTGTGTGCTAGTGAGCTTGCAAGTGTGCATAGGACGAGAAGTGGGGGGTGGTGGGGGAAGGAGAGAGGAGAGCCCAGGGCGATCTGCACCATATCCCAAACAGGGCTGCCCAGGTGGAGACTCTAGCCAGACTTCTGAAGGCCAGGTGAGATGTCGAGGAAGTCCTTGGGTTACTCAGGGTTACTCAGGGAGCAGAAGCCCTTGGGTTACTCAGGGAGGGCTTGGAGTCCCTGTCTTTCTCCACCTGCCACCATCCTCTTCACAGGTCCACTATCTGAGTCTTGAGGGAAGGGGCTCCACCTCCCAGGTCTCCCCTGGCATGCACTTCCTGTTTCTTACCATCTTGAGCACACTGGGGTGTTCTTGCCCCCTCTGCAGCACTGACCCAGGGCTCATGTGCATCCGGTTCTTTGCGGTAATTTCAGGACCTGAGTCTTAAAAGGAGCTCAGTGTTTACAAAACAAATAGGGCCTTTCTTCTCTTTCTGTACATTCCTACCAGAAGCCTGTTCTACTAGAAACCAAGCTGCAAGCACAAGGCTGGACTGGGCCCAGTAGATAGATTTTCCTTTAAAACTTTCTTAGTGCTCCATCGCTGGAAGCAATTGAGCATTGTGCACCATTATCCTGAGACTTGTGTATGTGGATGGGAAATGCTGGGACAGAAGAAGCACTTAGCGAGCGGCAGAAATGTGCCTGGAGAGCAAGGGCAGATAGTGTTTATGTAGCACAGATTGGGCGAGGAGACACCGTGACAGTGGGGAGTGAGGGCAGCACAGGCCCCTGGCAGCAGGTGGAGGCTCCGTCAAGTCATCATCGCAGGCCCTGCTCAGTGTAAATTCCCACCCACCTGCTAGAGCAGCATTTATGCTCCCCTGGGGGTCATTTGCACCATGGATTTCTGCAGTGCTGTTTGCTGCCTTGGGAGCTGTTCCGAAGAGGGATGCTCTTCGCAGATGACACAGCGCAGAAGCCGGTCCCTTGGCAGCTCTCGGTGGCATTGGAAGCGCTGCCGGAATTGGATTAATAAGGATTCAAGGCCAGAGGAAAAATTGCATTGCAAGCCTTTCCGGGAAGTGGGAAATCATGTGGTCTGGCTTGGGCATATGCTGTGTGTGTAGAGCAGAGGTAGGGAGCAGGGCAGGGTGAGCATCCAGGCGAGGGGACTGTTCTCAGGTCTGCAGGCCAGGTGCACTACAGGAGCTCATGCTCAGTGCAGGGCAAGGCAGGCCACGGCTGGCGTCAGGACACTCACATTAAACTTCCGCTCTGCTGTCTGCTTACTGCCTGTCAGGGGCTGAGCAACATCACCCAAAACACATCGATTGCATTTTTTTTTTCTCTCCCTTGGTACCTCAGAATGGGGCTGTATTTGGAAATAGGGTGCCGGAAGAGCTGGTTAAACTGAAATAAGGTCATGTGGTGGGCCCAAATTCAGTAGGACTGGTGTCCTGCTAAGAAGACACTGGGACACAGACGCACACTAGCATAATCAAGTGAGAACCCAGGGAGACAACACACACGTGTAAGCCAAGGAGAAACACTTCCGAAGAAACCAACCCGGTCAACACCTTGGTCTTAAACTTCTGGCCTCTGGAACTGTGATGAAATATATCGTTATTTAAGCTGCTGGGCCTGTGGCACCCGCTTAGGATAGCGCTAGCAAACTGGTAGGCTGACTAAATGACCTGGGGCAAGTGGTTTCACCTCCCTGGGCATGATTTATCTATCTGTAAAATAAATACAATATGATTCATCCCACAGCACTGGGGCAAGTGGTTTCACCTCCCTGGGCATGATTTATCTATCTGTAAAATAAATACAATATGATTCATCCCACAGCACTGGGAAGAGGACAGAATGAAACAGCATATGCAAATGTTTTCTGCAAATAGCAAGTTGTAGGACCAGTGATTGCTGTGATTCACTGTTTCCTTTGGAATTGCATCTTTTGTTCATCATTTTTCTACAAATATTATTGAATGCCATAATGTGGCAGGCTTTCTTCTAGAGGATAGGGCTACAGCTTCAGAAAATAAAGGCAAATGTATCTCTGTCCTAGAATTTTGCAGTAAGAAACAATAAACAAAATTAGTAAAATAAAAGGGAGGTAAGAAAAGAGTGCAACGGAGAAAATGAAAGCAAGGAAGGAGGCAGGAGGTGCTGGGCATCGAGGTAAAGCATTTTTAACGCTGGAGTTGGAGAGGACTTCTTGAGCAAGAGAGCTATTCAGCAAAGATGGGAAGTGGATCATGGAACATACATAAGGTCTTTCTTCTCTATCTGGGAGTAGAGTGCTTGGCAAAGAGGGAAGCCCACGTGCAGAGGTCCAGGCCCTTGGGCCAAGCAAGTGTCAGCTTACCTGACAGCTGCATAGCTCAGACCTTGACTGTTGCAGGGACCCTGGGCACAGATGCTGAAGGTGCGCATGAAGCAGTCTGCTTTCATGCCATGTGCTCCCCTCTACGGTCACTGTCAGGGATGGTGCTGACCACCAAGCTGTCATTGTATGCTCAGTGTGGGAAAGCTGTCTTCATGTTTGTTAGGCTGGGGACTCACAACAGAGTGGAAAGAGCTCAAGAAGCCTGCAGAGGCTCAGGCTTCACTGGGGCTCATAACCCCCACCATTAGCTGGTGAGTTTGAGCATCTCTCAGAATAGAAAAGCAGAAAGAATGGGGGGCCTGGGTGATGGGTTGTAGTTTGGACTATAAAAGAAAATGGAAGGCCTATGTGGGTCTGCAACTTTTTAAGCCCCACTTTTTTTGCATTGAGGAAAACTGATCTTTATTTGGTTTTTAGTTAACAGATTAATTTATTTCAGAGCCACATTGCAATTAAACTTCAGTATGAAAAAATATGCATCAAACATATGAACTGTATCTGCACCTTTGAGCATCATTTGCTTTTCAGAGGTATAATTGGTGGGAATGGGAGTTGGGGGTCATGCACCCTTGTTATCTCAGCACCTGGGGGCCAAGGCAGGAGGACTGCCACAATAGCTAGGTCCTCTCAAAGAGGCAGCAACTTCTTGCATAGGTCTTCACAGAAATTGTAAGTCACAGGCAGGAAGAAAGTAAAGTCATCCCTCAAGTGCTGCTCCAGGAGATGTTAATAAATGTCTGGTGGTGGAAAGAGTAGGTGAAATTGTGACCACAAAAGAAAGAATGAGCTAATTGCAACCACGTCAATTCCATTTTTCAACTATAATTTTCAAAGCTAAATATTTTGCTAAAATATTTAATAAAAAGTTTGATCTTATGTCTTCTAACTTCAGTTTTAAAACTTAGTAAGTTAAACATTTATTTTTTTGTAACTTTTGGTAAAATATCACAGTGTTATATTTCATTACATGTGTGAATTATGTTTTTTGTTTTTTGTCTTTCTGTCTTTTTGTTTTCTTGAGACAGGGTCTTGCTATGCCATTCAGGCTGGCCTGGAGCTCACTTGTGTAGCCCAGGCTGGCCTCAAACTCACATTGATCAGCCTCCTAAGTGCTGGGATTACTGGCAAGTACCACCATGCTTGGCTGTGAATTTTGTTTTGCTTTAACTTTCTTCCAAAATTACGACAATTGTGTTTCCTATTGTAAAGAAGACTGTGTTGAACATCCTTACACACGTAGTTTTATTTTGCTTTTTTATTTCCTCTTCCAGCCCCCTTAGGACTTTTTTTTTTTTTTGCCCTAGAAACAATTTCCAGATGTAGGACAGAATTACTTTAGTGAGGGGTACAATTTCTTCAAGGCTGTCAAAATCCACGTGAATCATCTTTGTTTTATTCTCTATGGGACTACTAATTTCACTTGATTTTGCTTCCCCTTAAACTGGAACAGCGTTCCTTCTATGTCTTTGCCCAAATGCTGTCAAACATGTTGAGCAGGAGAGGCTCAAGGATGCAGTTTGGTCCAGTGTGAAGGGTTTTAGGTTTGAAAATTCCACTTCTATAAATTACAAAACCATTTTAAGGACATTTAAAATTTTAACCAATGCCAGCCTGGGCTACAAAAGTGAGCTCAAGGCCAGCCTGAAAAGCATATTGAGACCCTGTCTCAAAAAGACAAACAACAACAACAACAAAAATTTTAACCAATGATTTTGCTCAAAGAAGGACATCCACGAGTAGCCATTTAGGTCTAAATATGTGGCATTTATCTTTTTTAGCAGTGAGGATTTCTAAGCTTGATGTATTTATTTATTTATTTATTTATTTTTTTGTCTTTTTGAGACAGGGTCTCGCTATGCAGTTCAAGGTGGCCTTGAGCTCACTTTTGTAGCCCAGGCTGGTCTCGAACTCACACCAGTCCTCCTGCCTCAGCCTCCCAAGTGCTGGGATTACAGGCGTGAGCCACCATGCCCGGCAACTTGATGTATTTAAAGACAGATTTAAAAATTATTTAGCAGTGGCATCAGATTTATTTAGTTTTAATTGTTTTTTGTGAGTTGAATAGGTATGAGTGGATTTGTGATGTTCTTTGCAAAATTCATTCTTTTTTTTTCTAAAGCAGGATGCATTTCACAATGTAATTTGAGATGAGTAGACGTCCTTGTCTTTTTTTTTTTTTAACTAGTGTTTAACTCCTATTAGCTATAATGGGATTTCCACAAATAAATCGTTGCATTTTGTTGAACATACAAGCAACCCAGCTGAGCCTCCCCACACCTGGGGGAGTTCTGAACATGCTCTCTCATATCTGCCATTTTTCTTTTCTCAGTGGAGCACATTTTAAACCTCCATAAAAGAGCAGAAACATATTTGCAGAACGAGAGTGTGACTCTCACTTTTGCAGGCTGATGGTGTGCTTCCATTGGTACATTAGGCTCACTGGAAAAAAAACAGTTCTTTAAAAACTCCCAGTAAATGACACAAATAAAGCTGTGAGGAGCCAGGGGTCTGCTCATGCTCGGCCAAATTCTACGTCCCTGTGACATATTGTTGTTTGAGGACAATGAGAAACATTTTCAGCCATCCATGGAAGCCACTGGGGGAGCTTTTGTTTCTCTCTAATAGCCCTAGAAGCCTTCATGGCTAATAGTGTGTATAATGAGTCCAGTTCTCCAGTTCTCCCTGAGAGGAGAGGCTGGGTTTTGTATGGGGAGGAAAGGCCTATGAAGGTGTGCCTAGCAGTGACAGAATAAGGTCCTTTGGCACTCAAGAGTCTCCTTTTCTCACAGTTGGAAAAGATGGGAGGCAGGGAAACAAGGTAGGTTCATAAGACAACATGCCAAGCTAGGTTACAGCTGGAGCCCAAGTCAAAGTCAGTGCCACCTTACACCAGAGCATCATAATGGTGAAAGGGGAGCAGATCCAGAGCTATTGTGCTAATTTAGTTGAAGGTAATGTGCTCAGAACACAGATGGTGAACTATCCTGTACAGTGGGAGTTCCATGCACCCTTTCTTCCTTATCACCTTGGAGAGCTCCATGCTGCAAAAGGTCTGAGGTAAAATGCCAAAGGGTCCATTTTAACAAACTCCATGGATAATTCTATAAATCCCTGCTCTGCCTAGGAATGGGAATGTGACATCTCTCAAATAACACTTAGGAGATCAGAACCCTAGCACCAGATCTTGGTAGCTGCTGCTAGAGCTCTGGTGTGTCACACTGTTCTCAATGAGTTTTGAGATGTCTTTGTTAAGGGAAGAACTAGACTAGCAGTTGTCAGCCCTGGCCACACACTGTAAACATGAAGAAAACTGAGAGAGAGAGAAAACAGTCTTAGGTCCTCTCCTGGCCCCAGGAAATTAGAATACTGTACCTGAGGGTAAACAATTGGAATCTATAGATTGATCATTTAGCTTAGAATCCATAAGGAGTGAAAACACTTGACCACGTTCCTCCTGTTTGTTAAGTTATACAGCTTGGCTTGAATGCAACCTTTGTCTACATGGTGGAAGAGATGATTATGATGGTGATCAACACCTGCTGAATCAACAGGGCTAGAACCAGAGGCAGGATTCTAGTATGTGATCAGGTTTTCAGGATTGGAGAGGGACGCAGAGAGCTGGAATACTACCCTCTTGGCTTGGTTGTGTGGGACTGGGGCCTTAGGATTGGGAACTCATTAAGACAGAAAGCTAACCTCAGATGTGACAGTCCAAATCTAGGACAGACACAGAGGCAGTGAAATCACAATATCCTAGAAAGCACGGAGAACTTTATTTTCATTAAGTAAACATGTCAATGTGATGTCTAAGGAGAGGTCTGAATGACCCATGAAATCTCAAAACAAGCTGAAAGTCATGATCTTTCTGAGGTTAAAGTCAAGGGCCAGTCCAAGAACAAAAGAAACCACAAACCAAAAAGTCATGATCCAAGAAAGTCTCCTGACCCAAGGAGAACACTGGAGCTGTTTCCCAAAAGGCAGCAGCCTCAGCACCCCCTGGCAAGTCATTTAGAAGTACAAATTCTACTGAGTCAAATGCTCTGAGTGTGAAGCTGGCCATCTGTGTTTTAAGGACTCTCTAGTGATTCTGATGCGAGAGTCCACTGGAATTGCATTGAAATAAGGCAGCAAAGACAGAGGACTAAGCCAAACTGGCGAAGTTGGAGAAGGGCCTGGGCCCATGTGGCAACAAGGCTCATCATACTTCATCAGTGGCTTAGAGATGCAGAAGGAAGATTACCTCCTGCTCCTTCATGTGGGCCTCTGTTACTGGGGATGCCTGGGTAGCACTGATGGGAAGTGGAGAATGGTTGCACTCTTAAGGCTGAAGCTCATCAGAGCTCACTGCTGCCCAGGGCAGGGTGCTTCGGAGGCTATGAGAGGCCGGGGAGGAGATGCCGGCATCTGGGATGCACCTGGGAATGAGCAGGTGTGCTTCTTTCTTCAGAGCCATGCCCGAGCAACCAGGCCGAGTTCTGCCTATTATACCAGTCTGCCTGTGTCACTGAGTCCTGCAGGGCAGAAGTGGAGAATAAACCAAATGTTCCTGAAAGGTTTTGTGTCCAACCATGCTCAGCTAAGAGTCCTGCTACACACATGACATCTCCCTCATAGTGAATAAAAGGGATGCCCAGCAGACCATGAAGTTATTCAATGCACAATTTTCAAAGACCTTTTTATTGTCTTTATATAAAACCAACCGGAGACTCCCTTTTCTGGCAGGGCAGTGGTAATACAGACACAATGACTTGTGAGAGTTAAATGAGCAACAGGAAGATATATGTATCAGGCAGCCTGAGCTTGCCATTCACATGAACTATTTTGCTGCTGGAAAAGTTCCAAATTCAGGCCCATAACTGAGCGAGCTTCAGGCAGGCACTCTCTCGTGTCTCTGAATACTATTTGGAGGAACCCTTACATGTTCTTTTGCTGGCATGATGAGTGTGCTTGCTACAGAAAGGTGTGAGAAGTGATTGAGGGAATGTTATGGAAATCAACTGCTCATCCTAGAAAGCGGAGAGGTGGTGTTTTGCTGGGACGGAGACTTTGCTAACACTTTGTTTCATTGGAGAATGAGCATTTTCTTGATCTATATGGCTTGCCAGAATATCACTTTTTTATGGACAAAAGATAAAATAAAATTGTGTTGGCAACAGTGACCACAGAGAGCCAGTCTGTTTCTCTAATGCTGCATTCAAAAGATAAAATAAAATAATAGAAGAATAACACTAGTTATTATGCTACATGTTATTATCTTTAAAGTAGCTGCTTGGGGTACAAAATATGGACATCAAAATCGCCCCAGTTGACAGTGGCCCATGTCTTCTGTTGAATGTGTTTATCATACACGGTTTATTGTTGACTTTAGTTTCTTGATCCACTCCTCCAGTCTGCTTTGTTTGAATGGTCAAGGTGACCATTTGCATTGATGGTTATAGCTGATATGTATTGGCTTATCTTTGTCATATTATTATCCTGCTATAGATTCTACACCTTTCCCCCCACCCCCATTTAATTACTTGTTCTGCTTGGTGGCTCCTTTCTGCTGCTGTTCTTGAAGTTGTGGTCATTTTTGTCTCATTCTAGAATATTTGTCAATACTTTTTGAAGGGTTGCTTTGTTGGTCCACAAGTTTTTCAGTTGTTCCTTGTCAAAGAAATATCTTGTCTCTCTATTAAATTTGATAGATAGTCTTGAGGGTGCATCTGTCTGGGTTGAAGTTGTTTTGTTTAAGGACCTGGAGTAGTTCACTCTGGGCTCTTCTCAACTTTATGGTTTATGTTGAGAAATCCACCATGATTGGGCTGGCCAAACAGCTCAGCAGATTAAAGCACCTGCCAGCAGGTGCAGGGGCTGGGGGTTCGATCCCCAGGCCTACTGAGATGGAAATTAAGACTGGGCATGGTGGCATACACCTATAATCCCAGCTCTAGGGAGGTAAACAGGTGGGTCACTATGAGTCTGATCTAGTAGTCAGCTCTTGGGAGGCTGTAAACAGGTGGGTCACTATGAGTCTGATTTAGTAGTCCGCTCTTTGGAGGCTGTAAACAGGTGGGTCACTATGAGTCTGATCTAGTAGTCAGACCCGCGACACCATGTCAACCCTTCCCCCCCCAAAAAAAAAAAACAAAGAAGAGAGAAATCTCCTATGATTCTGATGGGCTTCTCATTATAGGTGATCTGTTTCTTTTCTTTATTAGCTTTTAATACTCTATCCTTTGCTGAATTTCTGGGATCTTGATTGTTAAGTGCCTGAGGGTAGCTTTATTTTGACTATGGCTAATTGGAATTCTATGTGCCTCACTGCTGTATGTCATTTCCTATGCTTGGGAAATCTCATGCTATGCTTCTGCAGGCAGTCTTCTTATGCCACTTGTGTCGCCTCCTGCTGCTTTGTTGACACCTACCAGCCTTGTATTGTTTTCCTTTGCATCTTGAAGCTGATAAATTGTTATTTCCTGGTTCCTTATTCTTTCCAGCACATCATTCCTTTCACTATCACGAGCCTCAGTGCTGCCTAGAAGGTCTGGAAGCCTGTCTTCAGGTCCATTCGAGCAGCCTGGCCATCTTTCAGTGGCATTCTCAACTCCCTGGATATCTGCTAGAATCTGTTTCATGTATTCTAATTCTTTTCTGCAATCCTCATCCACTGTTTTCATCATTATTCTACTATCTATTATTTAATCTGTTTCTTCTTTAGATGTGCTGAGTTCTTTCATGATTGCTGTCATTTCTCTTTTACCTGAGAGATTCTTTTTCATTTGATTTCTCCTATAGCCTAATATAGTTATTTCTTTACTTCAGTACTTTTGTTTATTTATTTTTAAGGCCAGCTCAGCCTGCCGTGAGGGCAGGGCTGGCCCAGCATGTGGTGCCAGGGATGGAACCGCGGACCCTGTAGCTGCCTAAGCTTTTCTAAGCAGGCGCTTTAGACCACTGAGCCATCCTGCTGGGCCCCTCTTTACTTCAGTAGCTATTACTTCCAAAATTTCAGGTGTGTGACTTCCAAGTTCTTCCTTAAATTTTTAAAAATCATTTATTTATTTATTTATTTATTTATTTATTTATGTATGTATTTATTTATTTAGTACAGGGTCTTTCTGTGAAGCCTGAGATCACTTGTAGTGATCTTTCTGTTTCAGCCTCCCCAGCACTGGGATTATAGGAATGCGCCACCACCCCTGGTTTCAGTAGCTGATTCAGCACTGTGCCAGCATGACATGTGGTACCAGGGATTGAATCTGGGTCCTTGAAATTGCCGGGCAGGTACTTAGACTGCTGAGATATTTCCCCAGCCCTCCTTGATATTTGTTTTAATCTACTTCATGCATTTTCTTTCCTATATTGATCATTCATGGTTTTCATCTATCTTTGTATCTGTTTTTTATCTATCTGTCTATCTATCTATCTATCTCTACTGTAGATTTGCAGAGTACTTTTTTTAAGAATGTTGACGTGTCTTTTTCTTTTTTTTTTTAACCTGAGAGAATATCATTGATCTGATTTCCTCTACAACCTCAAGGATTCGGTTTTTACTTTGGTTACTCTCATTTCAGAAGGTGTAGCCATGTGTCTTTGTTTCTCCTCTGTTGCGTTGTGTCATGAACCTCTATGTTAGCTGCAGATCTTGGCTTGTGTTTTGCTCCACATCTTGTCATTTTCTATATCAAAATTTTTATTTTGCCGGGCGTGGTGGTGCACACCTGTAATCCCAGCACTCAAGAGGCTGAGACAGGAGGATCGGTGAGAGTTCAAGACCAGCCTGGGCTACAGAAGTGAGCTCAAGGCCAACCTCAATTGCATAGTGAGACCCTGTCTCAAAAAGACAAAAATTTTTTTAAATTTTATTTTCTATGTTAATCCTTTTATGTAGCAGATATTTTTATCACTGGTATCAGGGCCTTTCAATACAAGGTTTGCTCCTCAGGGTTGTTTTCTATGTGTAGGAGGTTCTTGGTTTGTGCCTACCTCAGGATCCTACCTTTCCAATTAATTAAGAGTGAGATGTTGGTATCTGTTTGTCTCAGGCCCTGGTTCTTTAGTGCTGTGGTGTTGTGATGTTCTTAGCCTACAACTTCCCAGTTTTGTTATGGAAGTGAGAACAACTGATTAAAACAGATATCACATCATAGCTCAAGTAGTATAATTAGCACTGAGAATAGCACAAGAACAGTTTAGAAACAGACAAACTTTGGTAACTATTAATTCTGTAGCTTTAACCATAGAAACAAAATGTTCATTTATGTAACAGAATCAGTCACAGATTGGGAGCTTACCTGCCAAGTGCTTCCTCTTGGCTGAGTGGTTTTACCCTGTGTGTGTGTGTGTGGGGGGGGGGCAACTTAAGCAGGACAGCGGGTGGAACAGAGACAGCTGAAAGGAAATAAAGCAAAAGCCAGGATGGAGGACAAAAGATGATCACACAGGCTTGGGAAGCTAGAGAGGTGGGCCAAAGACAAAGAATGAAAGAGTAAGCAAAGTATGATTGAAGGTGACCAGAAAAATTAGAGAAAATATTCATTCATATGAAAATATGATCAACTGTAGAGAGGTAAATTGAGAGAGAAAGGGAGAAAGAAGACCAATAGATTAGTCAAAAATGTATATAAAAGCTAAAGTAGGCACAGATAAAGGAACCGGAAACAAGCCAGCAAAAAAAGAAGAAAAATAAAATAAAATTAGAAAACCCAGATGCCTGTGGTATCCACGAGTCTAACACTCCTGGATAACACTGCCAGGTCTGCTATACAGTTTGTGTTGGATTTGAGGCTGGTGCAGGCCTCCAGATGTGGGGGCCTTGGGCCAGGATCTTCAGTCAGTGGTCTCCACATGTCCCTTAATGGCCTCCCACTCCTTACCCTGTTTCTCCTAGCAGCGTCTCTCTACTAGTTGCTGTGCTGTTTTCAAACAGAAACAGGGTTGTCCCCAGTCCCCAGCATCTTTGGCTCCTCCTGGTCCTGGCCCAGCCTTTTGTACTCCTCTCTCCCTGGCTGTCTCTGTTCTCTTGTTTGTTTCAGGATGGAATGAGATGCTCTGATACGGTCTGGTCTTCTGCTCCTGCCCTTGGTGGGTGCTAACTTTCCATTTATTGCTTTATAAGCTCTGCTGTTACTGTCACCAGCCATTGCTGTAGTCTGGAACTTCCTCAGGCAAGATGGGGGTGCTGTGGGTGCTTCTCTGCTTCCATCCCCAGCAGCATGGGGGCAGCCCAGAAGTGCACGTCCTGAGGTGCAGGGCTGCTTAATTCCCTGCCCTTCTCTAACTATAGGTCATCAGGGAGGGATTAGCTATTCTATGTACTGGAATGGGAAGGAAAAGCAAAGGAAAGGAAAAGAAAACAGTAAAAAAAAAAAAATGAGAAAAAAGAAAGCTGGCCAATCATCAGGAAGCAGAAGTTTGTGGCTGCAGAATTTACTGCTGAGAGATAGCATCTTCTGTTTGGAGAAGGCCAGAAGAGGCAGGGGACCTTGTATCTCAAGTCTGTCCTGTGTCGCTTGATTTGGCCATATTATTTCAGTACATCATTCTTCTTCTCCTCCTCCTCCTCCTCCTCCTCCTCCTCCTCCTCCTCCTCCTCCTCCTTCTTCTTCTTCTTCTTCTTCTTCCTCTTCCTCTTCCTCTTCCTCCTCCTCTTCCTCTTCCTCCTCCTCTTCCACCTCTCCCTCCTCATTCTTCTTCCTCCTTCTCCTCCTCCTTCCTCTTCCTCTTTTTCTTCCTCTTCCTCTTTCTTGCCTCCTCCTCCTACCCCCTCCTTCTCATCTTCCTTCTCTTTCTCTTTCTCCTTCTCCTGCTCCTTCTTCTGATTCCTAGTGTGGCAGACACTCATCATGATCTGGGTACTGTGGCTGGCTGTTTTATTAAGACTTTTATCTATGTTTTGTTTGCTCTATTAGTCTCTTACATCAGGTTAGCTCACTTTCAGTGTATATGTCCAGCCCTTTCTTCCAATTACCTGCTTTTCAGTTGAGTTTTTCTGCGTAGCTCTGAGAGAGAGTCTCCTCTTCTGTTCAGCCATGTTGCCTCCTCGGGACTATCAATTCTTCTTCTAGCTTGCTTTGGCATCGTGAACACAATTTGATGCTCTTGTAGATTTTTGATGAGAACAAGACATTTCAAAACAATTTCTACCATTCAGTTAGGCTTAATACACCTGGAAAGTGCTAAGTTAGATGATACACTCTCACTTGCAGCACAGAGATTCCAGAATCCCAAATGAGATGCCTGGAATTGTTTCTTAATTTTTTATTATGAAATATTTTGGACCTATTCAGAATTTAATAGAACAGTACGATAAAAACCCATGTGATGATCACTCAGCGGCTATTAGCAGACCTGACTCATCTCTACCCAACCCATTTCTCTCCCAGCCTTTCTCACACACTGGTTTATGTAGCCTTCATGTCTTCTTGTCTGGTTACACTCCAGTGTATGTATTAGTCACATTTTCATCTTGGAGAAGGATATCTGACTATCACAACTTAGGGGAGAAGCTTGCTTTGGTATGATGGAAAGGTCTGGTGGAGTAAGGTTGCTCAACCATGACATCCAGGAATTGGGCAGGGGGAGAGAGAAAAAGGGAAGGAGGGAGGGAGGGAAGGGAGGGAGGAAGAAAAAGAGAAGAAGAGAGAGAGAGAGACAGAGACAGAGGGAGACAGAAGAGGAAGGAGAAGGAGGAAAAAGAAGAAGATGAAGGAGGGGAAATGGAAGAGAAAGAGAGAGGCACAGAAGAGATACAGAAGAGAGGAGCTGGTGATGGAGATAGACCCTCCAAAGCACGCTTACAATGACATGCATATCATGTCCAACCAGGGCTCCACCCCCTAAAAGCGTATTTAGCTATGAGCCCATCAGTGGGTCGATTCACTGGTGAATGGACCATTACTATGATCCAACCATCTCCTCACAGCCCCACTCTAAACATGATATTTTGGGGGCATGACATTATATATCTCTAAAACAGAGAAACCATTAGACACATACTCATAACACCAGTACTGTATATAAAAGTGACACTCTACTTACTGCTATCAAATATTCAACCACTGCACATAGTTTCATTATTAATAGTGTGTTTGAATCAGGATGTAAAGATTTCTGCATATTATGATTGTTGGACATCTTCTAAGAAGGGGACTTTAAACTACTCCTTATACCCAGTACAGTATTTTCTTGTCTGGATTTAGAAACCCCACGTAAATGATAAAGGCTTGAGGCCACCCTGTTACTGCTCTACAGCCCCGCAGTTGGCCCAGCAAGTACATCATCTACCCAATTCTGGCAGCAGAGACCAGAGGCACAGGTGGTAGAAAATGAGAGGAGCCCAGGTTGCCAGGACCTCAGTTGGGTCTGAGCTTGTTCATCTGAAATTTGCTCACATTCTATGTACTGGTGAAAAAAGAGCACTATGGAATTTACTTCATGAAAGAAAAGGATCCATTTGGGGAAAGACATGCACCAAGATATGAAAGAGTTGCTGTAAAAAAAATAAATAAATAGGTACCAACTGGCCCAACCATCAGTGGATATCATTTCTTCCTGGAAAAAGAGAGTATGATCCTTTTATATTTCAGGAGTATGCATTTGCATGGCTCTGGGTTTGAAGCCTGGTGGACAGCAGCACTTCTTGTTCAGATTGCGTTATTTCTTGAGGTTGATGGCTCACTAGTTAGCCCTAGAACTACAAGAATTCAAGTTGCTAGCACTGGGAAACAAAACTAAAGTAGGTGATGAGCTTGAACTATGAGGAGATTATCAAACTGAGGAGGCACACCTTCATACTTTGGCATAGTTATTGGTACTTCTGTTCCCTGTAAAGGTGGGAAGAACAAGGTGAGGCTCAGCCCCCACTTGTCTGTCCATCCATCCCATGTCTCTTTTCTCTACTTGCTTTTGGTTCTCCTCACTTCACAGACAAGCTGTGGTTATGTGGCTAGAGACAGTGGTTTGACTTTCCACACCAACATAAAGGACATTTCTCTATCATATCATTTATAGGCCAATTCTAGTAAGGAAACCTGACTACGTGTTTTTAAATTACATGCCCGTCTAAGCTCAGTAATTATGTTGAGAAAACAGGTACACTTAGGTCAGGTGTCCATGTCTAAAACTAGAGAAAGACATAAGAGAATTTTTTTCTTTTGTCTTTTTTGGACAGAGTCTTGCTATGCAATTCAGGCTGGCCTTGAGCTCACTTTTGTAGCCCAATCTGGTCTTGAATTCACATCAATTCTCCTGCCTCAGCCTCCCAAGTGCTGGGATTACAGGCATGTGCTATCATGCCTGGCCTGAAAAAGAGAAATATTAAGAAAAATAATAACAAAGTAATCATAAGACTGACATACTGTACCCTACATTCTCTGTCACTCCTACTGGTATGAGTACAACTCCAAATTGTACACTAGGATTGGTGAAAAGACATTATGGGCAGAGATTCATCACATTTCCACATTTAGAAATTCCATTGCTTAGCTCATTCAGTTTTATTTAGTATGACTTTTATTTCCCACTGTATTGGTCATTACTGGGTTCATCTTTAGCAGAGACAAATAAGAAGACATAGAAGAATACAACAGGTGACTGGTATGAAAATAGTCATATACGTTGTGTCGGCTGTAGCACACTCCTTTGAGCCTTCATTCCACAGTCGCCTCCGAGTGAAAGGGAGTATCAGTCGCCTTCCTTCTCGTCTGTATCTCTTCACATTTCTCCCTAAGAATTTGCATTAAGGTGACCTGAAGACAAACAGGGATGAGAAGGTCTATGGGTGTGCATGAAGCAGGACGGTCAGAAAAGGAAAGCCAGACCGCTGGTTCTTCTGTGTGCATGGGCATGCATATATATGCGCACACGTCCACGTATAGACAAAACATACACAAATGTAACCTATGAACATGTATGTAGAGAACACACACACACGTGTATTAGCTAACTCAATGCGTTGATGAAATACTTCTAAAGTTGAACAGCATTTTGTGACAACTGATTGTGAGCAATGGCCTTTGCTCCAAGGAACTTGTAAGAGAAAAAAATTGGCACTCAGTCAACAATTCCAGAGAGACTTTGAAAGCCAAATAGACCATTCACAGCCTTCTTTGAAAGCCTTTCTAAACATTAGGAGGCAAGCCCCTTTTAACTAGTAGCCAATCTATTGGCTTAGACTGTGTGCAAAAACAATAAGTACAGTATGTTTATAGCATTTTATAAAGATATATTTTATCTATAAGTTTTCAATTTCTCCCAAAGCCGTCCACTGTTCTCTCTTGTTTGTGTTTTAGAGACAGAGTCTCTCTTTTGCCCATGCATGCTTGTTGTGCCTCAGCCTGGAGTATTAGGAACTGGGGAGTCACAGGTACCTCCTACTGTGCCCGGCTTATCTTCTCCTTTATAGTGCATTTGTTATAGTTACAATTTGCCTGATGCTAATCAAGATCTCTGTACCACTGCAAAAGATTATTATCAAGGGAAAATAGTATTTTTTATGCAATAATCTACTTCAAAACAACTTCCAGGAACATGCTGTAGCAAGCAATTTGGAAGTGCCAGTGCTTTCCTTAGGTTCTATATAGACACGGTCAAAAAGTGTGAGCAAGAGTTAGAAACAACTGAGTATTAAAAATGTAAATGGAACAACTGAACTCAAGGGAAATGCTTCCCAGGCAGACAAAAGTGCTATCAAAAATGCTATAGTAGTGTTATGAAACTTTAATTCATGATAAAAATGTCTTCCCCCAAGTCCCAATACTACTTTCCAATATGTCTTTCAAATTATAGTGGGACTTAGCGGATAACTTTTTAAAATATTCTTCAATTGCAAATAGATGAACATTTGACTCAAAATACTTTAATATTCTTACTGTGGCTAAGCTGGGAGATTCAGCAGGAGGTGTGACATCGGCACGGAGCACCTCGGCTCCTCTATCTTACACCTTCCAGCAACCGGTGTGTGTTTCAGGCGCGCATTCCAGAGTTATGTTTAACAATCCAGAGACATCATCTCTATTCAGCTTCACAGCCTGCAGTGGAGATGAAGTGAATACTGAATAATCAAGAAGGCCTGCCATGAAATCCTGCTGCACCGGGGTAAAGCCCTGCATTAGGGCAACTGCTTCTTTCTTGTAATGATATTTGCATCTTGTCTGGAAATACTATGACTTAAGCCTTTAAAGTGAGCATGATTGGGTGGTTGAGTTCAGGGGAGGTTTTGGGTACTTAAAAGGAACTGTGCAGAGTAAATTCCTTTGGTTTTTTCCTGAGAAAATGTACTCCGATGTGACTGAGCTTGCAAGATCTCAGGTAAATCAACTATATCCTTAGTGATGTGGGAAGAGAGGAAAGGGAGATTCAATGTTTTGGGGTTTGCAAAGGACCTGAAGTGTTTGCTTTAGCTGGAGATTTTGTTCTCAGTTGTATTAATTTTCCATGCTTTGCACCAAATGACTACAAATTTAGCCTTTTAGAATAGCACCCATTTATGAGCTCACTGTTTTGTGGCTTAAAAGCCCAGAGTAGTGTGGCTGGGCTCTCTGCTCAGGTTCCTACCATGGGTGACAGTGAGTTACTGGCTAGAATCAGTTTTGTTCTGGAAGCGCTACAAATGAATCTGCTTTCTGTCTTATTTCTCATGTTGGTAAAATTCAGTTTCTTTTGTCTATGGGATAGAGGCTTCCATTTCCTTGCTCGCTGCCACCCAGTGGTCTGTACTCAGCTCCCAAAGGCTGCCCAAGTGCTTTGGCATCCAGGCCTTTGTCTTTAAAAGCCAGCAGTGGGGGGTCAAGCTCTGGACCTTTCCTGATATCCAGATTCAGATTTAAAGGGCCTTCTCAAGGTGAGCTTATTTGGGACATAAGTCTAGCTAGACCATGTTGGTGACAGTAATGCACAACATAGTCGCAGGAGTGACATCATGTTGCATTTTCAGGGACTTTACAGAGTATGTCTGCCAGAGGCTTGGAGAATTGAGGGGCCTTGTGGGCTTCTGTCTACCACAGTGGTGTCCATCAAGGCCCTCAACTCCCATCATGTCCTTCCTAGATGACGATGAGCCTCTGGTGATGATTGCCTTAGGCAGGGCATGGAAGAATTATGCTTAGAGAGTAATAACCAAGAAAGCACAGGTGCCATCCTCCAGGCAGCGGTATGTGTGCAGCTCTATATATTAATGGGGCAGATGGTCCTCCATATACTTCTTAAAACATCTAAAGGCACAAAGTTAACTACCTAGGAGCTTGAATAAGTGAAATATAAACTGAGGCAGAATTGCAGGAAAGGTCTTCACTTCCTCTTTGCTATTCTTGGAGAATCACGAAAATTGGGAACGGTGGCACTTCTTTTGGGTCCAATACAAGTAGCAGTGTTGCCTGCTCAGTGGTCTACTAGGCCTCAGCTTAGCTGCACTATCCACTCCGTTGGGCAAATTTGCACTCAGTCAAATGCAGCATCCCTCTACAGACCATGCATTTATGATAACAGCATTGGGCAAATGTGGACTTGTGCACCAGATTCAGCATCCTGTGGCATATAACAGAGTAGAGAAATATGTTCATTTTGAGTCCACAGAGCAAAGGGCACAGATCAGGGGTTCTCACCTCACTGCCATGGACATCTAGGGCCAGATAATGCACAGGATTGTCCTTGCGCAGTGCTGTTGGCCCTTGGCATCTCCTCACTGAATTCCAGTAGCATGCTTCCTGAGTTATGATGACCAAGAATGGTTCTAGACAACATTGCCAAGGTTCTGTGGGGTTGAAATTGCTGTCACTGGGAGCTGTTTCTAATTACACAGTTCTATAGCATAAAAGGAGTGCAGAATTCAGAGAAAATGTCCAGCCTGCCATTGTGACTTTACATCTTTAAGGACTGGAGGCAGAATGAGGGGGTGGGGAGAGAAACCAAGCAAGAACAAATGAGAACAAATGATCTCCTGCTGCAGCCTTGATTGAGTGATACCTGTTATCATTGACTTTTTTCTTTTCTTTTATTTTGGTCACAATTCCACCTGACCCAAGAGACAACAGAAAAAAAAAATGAATTGAAGATTATGATATCACTGGGCTGGGGAGCTAGCTCAGCAGTCTAAGCATTTGCCTGAGAGGCACAAAGGACCTGGTTTGATCCCCTGTATTGCATGTTGTGCCAGCCCTGAAACTGGGTATGGTGGTGCATGGCTGTAATCCCAGCGCTGGGGAGGCTGAGACAGGAGGGATCACCATGCATCTGACCTGCTTAAGTAAGTAAAAGATTAAAAAATTTTTAAAAGGCTATGACATCACTTGTTATGCTTTTCATGCCCAGCAGAGGCGAGACAGGGAAGGCTGGTTGGTGTCCAGAGGATAAGATCCACCTCGACCAGTCTGAGGTTCTCTTCCCTGTTGGGGTGAGAAGAGGTTGGTAGAAAAAGCCCATTCAGCATATCTGAGCCTCTAACCCCAGAATTATATTAGAAATCACCCCCATCCATGTTTCTTGGATTTCTCAATTCCGTAGTAGAAAAACAATGGAACAGATATTAGGAACGAAAATCCATAAACATCAAGAAGAATGTGGATCCATGACCCATAAAGATGATTTATAAAGAAAAATTTGCCAAGAAGAGCTGATTGCTTTTATTGATAGAATGGCTAAATTAGAAGATGAAAGAATCACAGAAGAAGTCGTAGATCTTATTTTAGTAATGCAGCTGATATGTTATCTCACAAAATTTTGCTTGACAAATTAATTCAAATTGGGTTGGCAGAGGATCTGTCGGCCACAGATTGAGAGGTGGACAAAGATTCATAAAACCATGGCAATGACAAGAGCCATGGCTGGGCTGTGAGGAGCTGCCCTGTGTGCTCTCCCTGCAATGGCCTGGCCCAGCTCTGCTGAGTCTCTTAACTCCTTATTGAGAAGAAGAAGGGACCAATAAACTCAAGGGTTCAACCTCAGCTGCCAGTCATTGAATGGGAGGGCTCAAAAGGTCACTGGGAATTAAGGAAGGCAACAGGAAGGTGTACAGGCAGGACCTCTGTATGTGTAAGTCTTGGGGGGGGGGTATCAGCACACTGAGTTCATGGTGGGGTGGCAGAGCCAGCTGGGGACCTTGCCCAGAGTGGCCAGATGACAGAACATGCTTTTAATGGCAATTATTTTCTTGCTCGGGGAGCTGTATGACCTGCATCTCCAATTCAAATGCATTATAGTAAAGTGGAACAAAGACTGAGTAAAACTGAAGCCGGCATGATGTTCACACATAGCAGTGAGAATAAATGGAGTCCATCAGCACAGCTCAGTCACAACCATGACGTTGAGCCAAAGCAGCTGGACTGAAGAGAAGGCATTTGGCAACATGTCACTTGCATAAAGCTCTCCCAGTAGGCAAAAGTAACTACATACACCGTGGATCTATTTAGTGTACTCTCTTGGTTTATGACATCTATCACCATGAAAAGAGAAGAAAGGGCCCAGGAACTAAGGCAAGGAAGAAGTCACTCATCAGCACTGGTGGACTGTTGCCAATGGGAGAGGGGCCAACGCTGTCAGCTCGAGCTCTTAAAGAAGATGGATGGATTCTACAATAATGGGAAGCAAGCAGGCAACTAATTGCAGAGTTATTTAGACACTGCAAACTGACATCACGGGCCAGCTAAGGTAGATTTTAAGATGAAACAGGACGAGCGACTGCTCAACCCAGGGTTGGGAAGAAGGCAAGTGCATCTACCCTGCTGTATCTAGCAATGTTCTTTGCACCGTTTTTTGCCTGAGGATCCTTCTAGTAATTGTTAGCAGGTTAGTGGACCTTCACTCTCACTTCACATTTTAGGAGAAATGTCCCCAGTATTATAGAACAAGTCGATGGGAGACATGAGCTTTGGACTGATGCTAATTGCAAAACCTGTGCTAGCACTCATTTTGCAAGGTCTGAGAGCTGGCAGTGAGCCTGGTGCCTCTTTTCTGAGCCTCTGCTCCTGGCCGACATTGCTAACTGGTCAGTGCTCTGATCTGCTGAGCTGGGACCTGTCTTCCAGTGCACTTTACCTCAGCTCTCATAATTAACTGGAGGTGATGATTTAGGTAAAATGCATTTCCTCTCCTGACACCATCTGCTCCTCTGCCGGTGTTCCAGGGTGGGGGTGGGTGTCGGTGGATGCCAACATTGGTAACCACAGACTGATCCTCTCGAGTTCTGCATAAGGACCTAGCTGATGCGTCCATCTCTTGCTAGGCCAGATTCCTTTTGCTGTTGGCATTGGCCTCATTGTGCCTACCTAACTTTGGAACCAGGATGCTGGCTGAGTGTCCTCCAGAACCTGGTGTGTCCTAGGTACAGAGAAATCACCCTTGCAAGCCTCTCCTGCCACCATATTTTGGAAAGAACATTATCAAGGGTGATTAAATGGGATTGAAGGTGATCTTTAGAAAAAGGGAAGGGCAGTGATGAGCACAACACCTAGTGCAGAAAAGATCCACAGTGGGAGGAGACGAATGAGCTGTGCCTCGCTCTTCTGGACTGTAGTGAGAAAGAGAGACCCAAGTAGGGGGAGAGGGAGCTCCTCCAGGAAACTGTGGGCCACAGAAGGTAGATGCAGCTCGAGGAAATGCATGGCCCGCCTCCCTTACATCACAACTGAGGGCAGTGAGGAGTCGTGATTGATTCAAAGAGCAAGGATGCTTCCTCCATCACCTCCTGAGTGACTCTCACTAGGATGTTAGCAAAACGCAGTGTCACAGTTGAGAGAACAACCCTTGCCTTGGCCTCAGGTGTACTGCCAGCTTTCTTGTGCTCTAGCTGTGTGACCACCAGGAAGTTTCCTAATCTCTCACCGGCAATGTGCAGAAAATAGCAAAGAGTATTTTATGGAGCTGTGAAGACGACAGGAGGAGCTGGAAGTTGAAATGTGTCTGATGTCTGGCACAAAGAAAAGACTTGGAATTCATATGAATTTCAATATACACATGTATATATATTCATGTATTTATATAAAATAAAACACCCATATCTAATACTGTGGCAAGTAATATGATATAAGACCTGTATTCCCAAAGACTTCAATAGCTAAAATTGACTCTTCCTTTATGAAGTTGGATTTATATGGCCATTTGGGCTCTATTATATCATTTTGGAAGGACAGGACAATATCTTTTATAAAGAAATACTGTCTAAGTGCTGCTGTGAGAGTGCCACCTCCCAGTAGGCCCTCAGCCCTCTGCTGGCACTGTTCTCCAAGGAGCAATGCTGCTTCATTCCAGAGTGGTGATTACAACTGATGAGTCCTGCTCCAGGCGTCTCAGTAATAGTTGAGACAGTTGTTTGAAATCAGGGCTTTATGAAGAGAAAGGAAAATATCCATGGAAAACCAAAGCGATCCTGTTCGTAGATGTGAATAAACTGTAACCCTGTGACCCCCTGGGGTCCTCTACAGCAACAGTGGCCTTGGGATGCTGGCCTTTGGTTGGCCCTGGTTAAAGCTGGGGTCATGAGTGTTTACTGTCTATTGCAGTTAAGTGTCCAAGAATGGAGTCAGGACCCAAATCTTAGACAGTTAATCAAGGGAAAATCAGACAGAGGCAGTAAGAGAGGACAAAAGCCAGGCTGAGGCTCTGGGAAGAGACAAGACACCATGACAAGAGGAAGCTGGAGAGAGGTCCACATCTGACAGCCACCGTCTAGGCGCTGTCAGCCTTTCCAAGGAGGAATACTGTGTTTGGGGACAAGAGGGGGAAGCCAGACAGAGGAGGCTATTATTAAGGGAACTGGACCATTGTAGGTGGCACATATAGATGATAGACACCATTCAGATAGACAAAAGACAAGTGATGCATAGCTCATAGGTACTAGATCTAGAGATAGTAGATTGATGAATGGGTAATGTGCTCATCTTCCATTGTTTTCTGGTGTAGTGGTTTAAAAGAGTGTACATTTTTATCTCATAGTTTTTTTTTTTTTTTTTTGAGACAGGGTCTCGCTATGCAGTTGAGGCTGGCCTTGAGCTCACTTTTGTAGCCCAGGCTGGTCTCGAACTCGCATCAATCCTCCTGCCTCAGCCTCCCGAGTGCTGGGATTACAGGCATGAGCCACCACACCTGGCTTTATCTCATAGTTTTATAGATCAGAAGTAGTCAGCTGCATTTCTCTGGTTTTACAAAGCCAAAGTCAATGTATCAATCAGGCTTTATTCCTTCTGAGACCCTCTGGTGATGAGTCTCCTAGAGTCAACCAGGTTTTTGACAGAGTTCAGTTCCTTGTGGTTGTAAGACTGATATTCCCACTTTCTCAGCTAGTCATCAGCCAGAATCCCTCTGCGCAGGGGAGGCAGCCTGTGCTCCCCCTCTGCTGGTTTCTCCCCTGCTGCTTCTGCTTCTGGGAGCTCTTGTGATGACCTTTGGATCCATGCTGACAGCTCAGCACAACATCACCACATTAAGGACAGAAATGACTTTAGTTACATCTGCAAATTTTCTTTCAGTAGTACAGAAATTTGTGGCAAGCTGGGGGGTCATCTCTGAAAATTTTACCAGCCACAGATGACAGTTGGATGAATGTGTGGATGGAGAGATGTATGGAAAAATCAATAGAAAACTGATAGATAACTAGTAGATGAATGGATCGCTAGCTAGCTCCACAATAGGTAATAGGTATGTAGAGCATAGGTGTGTATACAAATAGATGGGTAGATAAATAGTAATATTGACTTAGTACATAACAGGTCATAGTTACGCAATTATCAATGCCTCCACAAAGAAGATTAGGATAGAGTTCTACTTTTTTTTTTTTTTTTGTACCGGGGATAGGGCCTTGCACTTACCAGAAAGGCACTTATGCCACTGAGCTATGTTCCCAGCCGCCTGAATAGAGAGTTCTTATCCAGTGTGGAGCATGATGATGCTATCACAGTCTAGTCTGCTATTTCTCGTGAGTCTTTTCTCATGCATTTGTTCTTCCTGTTCAGTCGTGTCCACTATTTACCACAACATATACAAGGCTTTCTACCGTTGGAGCTGCAGTGAAAGTCAGGCAGCTTCTTTAGTCTTGTAAGTCATTAGCCTGCATTCCATTTCTATTTAGTTATTCTTAACATACTGAAAAACAAGGTGTGACCCCAGCTCTCATACAGCCTGCAGTCTGGCAGCAAAGATTGAGAAGTAGATCGGTAACACTGGTATCAGGTGACAAATTCTTTGAGAAGGAGAAAAGCAAAATGAAACACATTAGAGGAAACACAATCTAGCTTTGGGAATCTAGGGAGACTTTGTGTACAAAGTAACATCTAATCTAAGACCCCAAGGACAAGAAGAGATGAGTTATGTAAAAGAAGTAGCTGCCTAGAACACCAAAACTCATCAACTCTAATTCAGTTGCACTGGTTATTTCTGTTCCTAATTGCTCCTGCACGGATCGGTACATACACTGCATATTTAGGATGTGTTGGTACTTTCAAATGCAAATGTGCTCTGCAAAAATGTTTGCTGCTTGTATAACTCAGCAGAAGTTTTCTGTGGCTCTGGCAGGGGTATGGACTTTCTGGCTTTTTATTTCAACTTCGTTGTTGCTTTAGGTAGAGAGAGGAGTCAGTATCTCTCAGGGTGGGGGCTGCCTGGATGAGTTCTGTGTGTCACTAAGAAGGTCGTGTTGCATGCTGCCTGCCCCTGCCCTGTTCTCTGAGCACAGGGCTGCTGTGTAAGCAGCGCTCAGAGGGAAGCGTGGAAGCAGCGAGGGGCTGCGTGTAGCCCTCTGTGCTTCTGCAGTGGGATTGCACCGCAGCTACGGTGGCAAAACCTGGAAGAGCAGTGAGGCCTCCAGCCTCTGTTCTTCCACTTCATCCCTCAAACTCTAGTCTCTGAGCAGCTGTAGACACCCTGAAGCTGCCCAGTCTGAGCTTCAGTGGTTTCCAGAGAAAACTGACCCCGATAAGGGGGTGAGGATGATGGAAATCTACTGATGAAGTAGCCCCAGGCACAGTTCTTAACCCCTGTGGATCTATTTTTTCATCTGCACACAGAGGCAATGCTATAACTCCCAGAACTCAAGGAAATGATGCGCATTACTAGTCCTCTTACTGTTTAATAAAAGCCGTATAGTGTCAATTACTGTCAAATATTCTGTATGGTTCAGATTCCTTGATGCAACTTCTCACGCTAAAGAAGCATCCAGCAGTTTAAGGTTTTTCTTACCGTGGTGAATTTTAAAGAGTGTAAAACAGAGAGAAACATTAGTAGGATTTAGCAACAAGCAACAGAATAATGTATGTTAGCAATTTCTGATCATATAAATCCAAAGTGTGTTCCAGTGTCTGTAAATATGAGTTTATGTTGGAAAGTAGGTTTTTGGAAAAGGTTGACATTTTATTTTGTCCTTTCATATGTCTCTGAATGTAGTTGATTGACACATCATTATTAATAGTCTACCCCCACTAATCATTTTCACAACACACAGAATATAAAATACTTAGGATAGTGCTTTTCTTTCCTTGTCTGTGTTTTTTTGGGGGTATCAGGAATCGAATTCAGTACCTCATGCTTGCTAGGCAAGTACTGTGCCACTGAGCTATCTACCCAGTGGTGATTTTTTTTAGGAGAGGTTTATTTATTTATTTTTTTGATGCTGAAGACTGAAGCTAGGGCTTCCAGCTTGCTAGGCAGGCGCTCTACTAGTGAGCCAAATCCCCAGCCCCCATCTGTGCTTTTTAAATAGCAGTGAAATATGGATGGTGTTATAAGGCAGACATCACGTCGTCTACTGAATGTGATTGCAGCTGTTTTGAGTTTTAAAATGGGTGGCAGTTTCTTAATGAAGGTGAGATGGAGGGAAAGGTTAGTTCTAGGGAGTAGCCCCAGCCTCTTGATCATCTCGACTGTCTGTGACGAGATCCAAGCTAGACTAGAAGATGACTGACCAGTGGAGGGATGGAAGGGAAGACATTTCAAATGTGGAAATGAAGGGAGAATGGATACAAAATATGGGTGGAAGTTCTTTGCTTGGTTCAGGTGAGATCACATCCTAACAGATGAATCTGGGTAGGGCTGGATGGAGATGGGAAACAAGCGGTCAAGTTCATTAGCAATGCAAACTTGTGGAAAAAGAGTAGACTCTGACATTTATTCTCCTGACATTTATTTATTTATTGAGTATACTTGATATTCCTGGCACTATCAGCAAAGGGAATAATACAACAGAGGCCAGTCTGGTCTCTACAGCTCATTAGAAGAAATTGGTGTGCTTAGCCTGGAAGCTAAAAGAGTTGGTATGGATGTCTTAGCAGCTTTCAAAAGACAGAGCTGATAGGTAGAATTTGTAGGCAATGTATCTCTACTCAGCTAAGGAAGAACACAATGCTTCTAGAGATTACAAGTTCCTTGTCTGTACCAGTTAGGGTTCCCTAGAGGAACAGACTTAAATATATGCATATGGTTATATAAAAGACTTTCAAGGTAGGCTTACAGTGGCTGCCTGCAGCTTCAAGGGTGGAAGAATGTGAGATGGCTACTGTGTCCTGCAAGCCAGAGAACTCCATCAGATTCGAAGGTCTGTAGCTCACCACAGCATCCAGTGTGTAACCATGTCAGGAAGCTGAAGGATCTGTGCTGGAAGCCAGAAGCAAAGCCCCATAGCAAGGGCAGAAGGCTGGAGCTTCTCCCGAGAAGAAAGGGGGAGGCTTCCTCTTCCACTTCTATTTCATCTAGGCCATATGCATACTGGTTGGTGCCGTCCATATCTAGGGTGGATTTTCCCTCCTGTTTGCAGGCTACATGTCAGTTATCCCAGATCCATCTGCTAGGCGGTTCTCACTCAAGCCAAGTTGGTGTAACACAGCTAATGACTACGTTGCCCTTCTGAAGATTTTCAGAGAACAGATAGCCACTGGCCATGATTAATAGAGATGTTTCCATTAATAGAGGTATTGGCTAGCAAGTTATAGCTGATGAGCTTGTAACTGTGTAAGTCTGTGAGTCAGAGGTTATCATCACAGAAAGGTGCTTCCAGAAATTGTTGCATAGACTGCCGTCATGCCTCAGCTATTGCCGATGAGCATTTATTTATTTTATTTTAAGGAATAGGAGGGACCCAAAAGAAGGAAAGCATCTGATCCTATAAAGTAGCTATTCTACTTTGTTGTGATTAAGACATTTATTTAAGACCATCCTTGCTAGCAAAAAGGCACATAATCACCACTTCCCTTCATCCCCTGTCATGACAGATTAGCATTAATAATTTAGAGAACAGAAGCATTAAAAGTAATTACAAACTGTCAGAAAGATACAAGAAATATGACATAGCTCATGGCTTCTTTTCAGACCTCAAATATTATTTGAGGGAAAAAAATAATTACATTTTCCTGTTCATTTCCTAATACAAATAACTTAGGATATCTCATAATTCTTGAAATTTGCAGTTAATTCATTGAAAAACTAATGTCAGGCTGAAAAAAAAAAGGCTTCTTGAGTCACCAATTTCTTCTGTGGAATGATTGCCCAGGGCACAGGCCCAATTGCCTTGTCAGAGCTCCTTTTAAACGCATTAACGTAGAAACATGCATAAATCAACTTGCATTAAAAGATAACTTTTCTAAATCTTTAATTGTGCATGTGTTTCTCATTTTGCCTGTCTAAATACTAGAATCTCTAGATTTGGACTTGTATTTTTATTCCTATGAATTTACCTGAAATATTAGAATCTACTAAAATTCTTTCTCGTGAACTCTGGTCCATCCTGAATCTGTTTTGTTTGCACCAGTACTTATTCTTGTGTGAAAAATAAGAAAGATGTCAGCATTCACATCTTAATATATGTGTCAGCCTCATTCGACACCTCCTTTCTTTCTGAGAACCTTTCATCTTTCCTGCGTGTGCTGTAACACTTATGACTTCTACACTTGCTTTCTTTTATTCACCAGACCAGAGGAGAAAAGCACTTTTTCTTGTTTGTTAAGTGTCATTTGCTACAAACTAGTCATACATTAACTGTATTTACAATGTATAATTCTTGTAGTTGAACAGATAGGTTTATATTGTGGTAGTCATACCACCTTTTATTTAGTTGTTTAGTAAACACAGAGAATAGTCAAATGTTTGTTCATATTTCAGTAACATCATTTGACTAAAAGTACCAGTGGTGAGTGACCAAAGTATGGGAGCAGGCTGGAATGGGGCTGTTGGACTGCTATCTGTCATGGTTTGGAGTTTTGGCAAGAGGAGGAATACAATATAGGACACATGTTATAAGACTATTTTATAATGAATTACCTAGAGAATAATATAGCAAGAGTGCAGGAAATCTGTCCTGCAGTAAGGGCCTGGATCCTAATATTCTTCATGAGTCCAGCTGAAGGCCTGAAGCCCACAACAATGTCTCTCGCATGGCCAGCTGGAGGCCTAGAGCCTACAAGAGAGTCTCATGCAGGCCTGCTTCCTGGATCTGTGCTGAGAAGGCCCAAAGGTCAGTGGTGGATGCTAGGAAGTCTATGTGAGCAGGATGAAGGATCTGTGCTAGAAGGACAAGGGATCTGCACTGGAGCCGGGAAGCAAAGCTCAAGGTAAGCACCAGAGCTCCCCGAAAGGAACCATAGCTGTCCTCAGCAACAGTGCAGTCCTGACCCCCTCCAGGGATGAGGAAAGTTGAGTTCCCATCAGGAAAGCTAATGTGACAAGTTTCTTCTGGACACTCAGCAGTGCACCACCTTCCCCTCCAGAGCCAGGACATGGTGCTCAAGATGAGGACCAGAGTTCCTCCAAAGTGAACTGTAGCCATTTTCAGCAACAGGTGGAGCTCCTCTGTCTGCAAGAACAGCCAAACTCATCAGGAAAGCCAGCATGACAAGGTACTCCAGCAGAATAGCCCAAAAGAATGAGAAACTTCCAGCAGCTCCAACAACTTCTCCAAACAGCCTCCCTACCAGCCTTTCAACAGCCTCTCCAGTGCTACCTCTTATGTAGCTGGCCACACCCCCAGGTGGGCCTCCTGCACCTAGCGCCACGCTAGTTCAGTTCAGCTGGATGTCGCAAGTTGACCTCCACTTAGCCATCCTCTACCTGGGGCATCGTAGACATGCAGAGTGCCAGGAGCATATGGAAGTGATTTTCACGTAAAAACTAACAGCTTACGGTGAGGAAAGAAGGAGGCTGTTATTGTGCTCTGACTGCTGGTTGTCCCCCAGAAATCCCTGATTTAAACGATATATACTTTAGATGGAAACTCATAAACGTTAGTCTCCATAACATCACTTGAAATCCTACCTTATATGTGCAATGATTAGAATCCTAAATTAATTAATATTTTTCAAACAGATGTTTATTTTTTATTTTTATTTTAAAAAGAGCAAAAAATTCAGAACGAGACAGAATTTTAAAATAAGATGATAGGAAATGAAAAATGGTTATTACGATGGATATTATTATTTTCAGCGTGTGGTAGTCCACCCACGCTTGTCTGACTCAAGCATTATCCCAGCATCTGCACAAAGTTGTGTGCTTGAGCTCTCCTGAGCTCCTCTATGATGACGTTGTCTGAGTTAGTGTTTACTTGTGACTGTCAAGGAACACACTGTTTCTACCTTGTAGGGATGGAATAGTCTTATGTGTAAAAGAAAAGTAATTCAGATGGTTCTTTTTTGTTTGTTTTCCACTTTTGCCTCAAATTTAATTCACGGTTTAAACATACAGACAAGTTTAAAGAATGACCAATGAATATTTCTGTATCTACCACAAAAAAGTTCAACGACTACATTGATATTTTACCTATTTGAAACTATCACGCAGAGGCCTTGACTCGTCCAGATGGCTGACTCTGACAAAAGATCTATAAAAAACACTGTACATGGTTTCAGGATAAATCCTGAAGGGACTCAAATGACCTTGTCAGATACAAAAGTTACGTTTTTTGTTAGATAGGTTTGCTTTACCTGAGTCTTAATCATCTAGATTAAGAAAAGGCTAATCATGAAGTATAAAAAGTAAAGCCATATTAATATGCTGAGCTGTAAAAGGCTCAAGTCAACAGTTTCTGACATTGCCAGTTCTGCTGACAACCCACTACTATTATGGCGTATTGGACTACATATACAGCTACTTTCTCTTAGTGCAACAAGAAGAAAGATTTGTACTGATAGTGTTTAGATAAGATATCATGTCTGCATTTTGCACTCTGAACAACTACTATGAAGACAACAATATGCAATGTATTAATTATTGTAACTGTCCTGCTAACCTGTTGCAAAACTGTTTCATTGCTATTTCTTTCTCATTAAAATTAATAAAAAATGAAACTATCTAGCAGGAATATTGACTTTTCAGACTTATAAACTTCTATGTGCGTCTATTTATGGCTTCACATTTCCAATACCATTTCTAGGAAAATTAAATGTACTGAATTGTCTAATACCCTACCTGATGTTTCCTTAAATATTTCTGATAGGCATTTTATTTATTTGAGTCAGAAGCTAAAAGAGGGCCACTCCTTATCTAGAAGGATCCACTTGTTTTTAATGCATTGACTTTCTGAAAAGCCTCATATGAGCTGTCTTACACACCTCCTTAAACTTTGCATCTGTCTACTTTCTTGATGGGTAGTTCAACTTATTTCTCTATTGCTTGATATTTCTTATAAAAAGGAAGATGACTTTCTTAACTTCTAGGGTATATTCCAGAATCCAATTGACAGGCTTTGCTGGGCTTTCTCATCTTGCAGACACTCAGTGATAAATTTTTAAAAAAGAGAAAAACCCTTTGGGCTGTTCTCACTGTTTATTTATGTGAGAATTATTTTTTAAGCTTCTCGAAAAATCTTAGTTGCCTCCACTCCAGAGGCAAGACAATGTCTATGGAAAGGTCTTTGTGAGGAGCTCGACCTTGAAATGTTGGCTTCACCTTGCATCTGCTGTTTTGTGGAAACCAACCTGTCTAGCTTTTCATGTGCTTCTCCCCTGCTGAGAGAAAATGACTTACTATCCCCACAGTGTCTTTGTCGTCAAGCAGCTCCATTCCCAGAATGGCACATCTTCCGTGAGAAAGGGCTCTTTGTATTTCTAAGTATTTGTGACAGTTCCACAAAGTACACGCGGGTCCCATGGAGCATCTCCATTAGCACCTCGCTTAAAAGAGTGACACATTTAGCTGGTAGATATTTTCTTGAAAAGCCTTTCCATGCCATGATTTCATCTTGAAGGTGGAACCAAGCCCATTTGCCCTCTCTGGACTTAGCAGAGGGCCTGATCCTTGAGGGCCACAATGCAATGCCCACCTGCCAGGGATTCACTCTGCATTCCCCACTCAGGATCTGTGCACAGCGGTCTTTTTTGGTTTTCTTTTCTTTTTAACAAGTCTGCCGAGTGGGCTGCTTGTCAAGTGTAAGGTCCTGCGTGCAATTCCAGGTACAAAACAAAACAAAGAAAAAGCTACTGGGTGGGTGACTGTATGGGACTCTTTCCTCTTCTTCCTTGACCCTTCCAGCCGCCTCAACAAAGCTTGCTGGTGTACTGGTGTGCATGGAGGGGGCTCAGGTCACACTGCTACTGCAATGCCAAGCTGAAAGGGGTCTTGACCCACCCCCTCGCCACCAAGCTCCCTGAGGCTCACCAGCATCCCAGTCTGCATCTACAGCCTGGGTCTATCTGCAGGCAGGTTGCTCTTCATTTCTGGACCTTTTATTATTATTTTTTTTATTGTTTAAATTTAACACGGGTTATATTACATATTTTCATCATCAGATCAGTTTAGATTAATACATATAGGTATATAAGATTGATCAAACAATTAAACATTAACCCTTCTAAATCAACATTATTATTATTTATTTTTCTTTTCCCCTTTCTTTTCTCTTGAAAGTTGACATATTGCATATTGTCCTCACAATCGTTCTACAGAGTACAGTGTGTGGGCATGACCCACCTCCCTATTGATGTTGCTTAGAAAAAAAAAAAAGGAAAAGAATATACTTATGACAAGCAGGAAAATACTAATGACAGTGTTACTGATATCAGCTCTAATGATGCATGTAGTAAATGGTGCACTTAGTTCCTTTATTAACAGGAAGATCATATAATTTATTGTCCAAACAGGGAATCCTTTTAACAAACAAATTTATTGGAGCATAATTGATGAATAATAAACCAGATATGTTCAAGGCATGCAATCTGATAAATTTTGACATATGCCTTCACCACCACCAAGATAATGAATATTTCTATCGCCCAGCCCCCATTGCCTCCTACCCGTGGTAATCTTTCCCCAACACTCCTTCTTGTCTCCAGGCAACCACTGATCTGCTCTCCTTTAGTGTGGATTAGTTTGCATTTTATAGAATTTTACGTAATGAAATTATATAGTATTTATCCTTTTGTGGGGGTGGATCAAGTTCTATTTATTCTGTGTTGTATGTAGGAATAGCTCTTTCTTTTTTATTGTTGAGCAAATTCCACTGTATAGATTCACTATAATTCTTTCATTCATTTGCCTGTCACAGACACCGAAATTGTTTGCACCTTTATAATAGTACTAATAAAGCTGCTGTGAATATTCATACTCAAGTCTTTGAATGAATATGTGCTTTTATTTGTCTTGTATAAATACCTACTAGTAGGATGACTATCCTATGTTTTATGAACACGTTGAATTTTTAAGAATCTGCTAAACATTTCCAAAGTGATCATAACAATTTCCCCAAGCAGTGCATAAAAGTACTGGTTTCTCTTTATTTCTATTAGCACTTCGTATTGCCAGTTTTTATTATTTAAGCATTGTGAATAATTGCGCAGCAGTGTCACATTGCGGTTTTAATTTTGTATTTCCACAGTGCCTACTAAACTGTTACATGGCTGAACATCTTTCAAGGCCTTTTTGCCATTCCTATATCCTGCATCACTTATGTTTATTCAAAGTTTTGCCCACTTTTTTAAGTGGCTTGTTTCTTACTGAGTTTTTACACATGTATTTTTGGTTACAAATCCTTTATTAAAAATGTTATTCCATATGTTTTTCCAGCATATGATCCTTCTTTTCATGCTTTTAATAGTTTTTTGTTGATTAACTTAACATTTTATGAAATCCAATTTGTTAAATACTTCACATTTGTAGTTTATGATTTTTGTGTTATTTTCTAGGAAATTATTACCTAATACATGAATGTAAAGATCTCCTGTTTTATTTTTTTAAAGTTTCAATTCATTAATTGTTTATGTCTGTGACTTATTTTATGTTGATTTCCCATACGGAGATAGATGTTAACCAAGATAGAGATAACCTTTCAAAAGTGTGTTCTTTGGCAACTGTGTTCTTTAGATCTTTGTTTAAAAAAGCAAAAATGGCTGGGCATGGTGGTGCATGCCTGTAATCCCAGTACTTGGCAGGCTGAGGCAGGAGGTTCGATGCGAGTGCAAGACCAGCCTAGGCTACAAAAGGGAGCTCAAAGCCAGCCTGAACTGCTTAGAGAGACCCTGTCTCAAAAAGATCATAAATAAATAAATAAATAAATAAATAAATAAATAAATAAATAAATATAAAAAAGCAACAACGTCCACAAAGTACACACGGGTCCCATGGAGCATCTCCATTAGCAGCTCGCTTAAAAGAGTGACACATTTAGCTGGTAGATATTTTCTTGAAAAGCCTTCACACTTTTTTTCCATGCCATGATTTCATCTTGAAGGTGGAACCAAGCCCATTTGCCCTCTCTGGGCTAGGCAGAGGGCCTGGTCCTTCAGGGCCACAGTGCAATGCCCCTGGGCTTTCTATTGTCTTCCACTGATCTCTGTCTACCCATCCTCTGATTCCAGATTGTCTTGGGCATTGTCTGCAGACCAGATTGTCTCTTCTGTAACTCTTCTTCCTCATTCAATGTTATTTTGACTATTCTAGGTCTTTTGCATTTATAAATGCATTTTAAAGTCAGATTAATTTCTTAAAAATGTCTGAGTTTTTTCTTGATTGGGAATGGATCAAATCTATATATCAATGTTAGATTGTATCTTAATACTACTGAGTCTTTGGTCTGTGAATATGATATATTTCTCCACTTACTGTAGCCTTTGATATTTCTCTGTAGTGTCTTTTAAAATTTGCATAGTAAATATCCTTCCTATCTTTGGTCAGATTTTCCATAAGAACATCATCACTTTTGATGCTCTTATAAAGAGTACCATTTTATATAAAAATACACTGATCTTGTATTAATCATTACTAAATTCTTTTATGTGTCCTAGTAATATTTTTTGTTGAATTGATGGGTTTTTTTTTATACAGATGATCATGGCACTGATAAGTAAATGCAGCTTTTCTTTTTTTAGATATTTTTTACTCATTTTTGTATCTTGATTTTATAGGATTAAACTTCCACAACAGTGTTCAATCAGACTGGCAAGTGAAAATTCTTACTCTTGAATGCAAATTAGTATTTCACCATTAGGAATGATTTTAGCTCTAGGATTATGGCAATATCCTTTGTGTGGTTGAAAAATACTTTGTTATTCTTAGTTTGCTGGGTATTTTTTATTTGTTTATTTTAAATTAGAAATTAATGTTAGATTTTATTGAATGCTTTCACTGAATCAGTTGAAATTGTCTCACAATTTTTGGTTCATATCTAGGGTAATGTCAGCTCTTGCAGTGTTAAATCATGCTGGAATAAACTTCTCTTGGTCATGAGGTATTCATACACTGTTAGGCTCAGTTCTCTCAGATTTGTTAAGACTTGAAACACTGTGTTCCTTCCTTTCTTCCTTTGGGCATCCTGTCTCCCGCTCTCCTTTCTCTCAGCCCCCTAATCAGACTAATCATTCTCAGAGATGGAGTTCAAAAACACATACTTTTCTTCAATTCTCTGGAAGAGTTGCTTAGCATTATCACCATTATTGCCTTTCATGCTTAGTAGAGGCTCCAGAAGGAGTCACTAAAGCCTGTGCAAACTTTTAACTATGAATTTGCTTTAATTGGTTTGAGGACATGGACATAACCTAGCCCTTCATGAATAAACTTTCATACTGTATGTCCTTTGGGTCATTTGGTTACTTGTTCTAAAGTTATGCAGTATATTTTCAGGGAATTGGTCATAAAATGATTTTAGTATATTTCTTCTTTTAGTATCTTTTGAATATACTTTAAATGTTTTGCAATATAACCTGTCATGTTTTTAATATTGGAAAACTCTTCCCTCTTTTGTCCCAATCAGTGATTAGAGATTTATCAGTGCTATTGATCTTGTCAGTGAAGCAGTTTTGGATTTATTGTTTTCTATTTTCTCTTTCATTAATTTCCATGTATATATTCCCTATTTCATTCCTCCAAATTACAACTTATTTTTTTTAAACTTTATTTATTTACATTATGGCTAGCTCAGCCTACCCTTGGGGGTGAGGCTGGCATAGCATGTGGTGCCAGGAATTGAACTGCAGTCCCTACAGTTGCCTAAGCAGGCACTTTAGATCACTGAGCTATCTCAGCAGCCCCTACAACTTATTTTTTAAAACATTGATTTATTTATATTTGGTATAGGATCTCACTATGCAGCTTGGACTCATAGTGATCCTTCTGTCTCAGCCTCCCCAGTGCTGCGACTATAGGCATGTACCACCACACTCGGTTTTGGTGAGCAGCAGGGCATGTGACTGGTATGGTGTGTGGCTGGCACAGCATGTGGTACCAGGGTTGGCACTTGGGTCCTTCCATTTTCCAGGCAGGTGCTTATGCCACTGAGTTATCTCCCTAGCCCCTTTGTGGGGTTTTATTTACTGCTATTTTTTCTCATTTCTTATGGCAGCACTAAGGTCATTGATTTGATACCTTCTCATTTTTTCTAATACGAATACTTTAGTGTATAAATTTCCTTATCACTGCTAAATGCTTCCACAAACTTTGACAAATTGTTTTCTTTTGCATTTATTTAAAAATACCTTATGATTTTACTTTTGATGTTTTATTTGGCTTATAGTTTACTTAGAAATGTTATTTAATTTTCGTCTATCTGAAGGGCTTTTGATGTGCTTCTTTACAGGCTTCTTATTTAGGCCAGTTGGAGAAACTGCCGTGCGCGCTTGAATCCTTATCTGCAGAAGGACACTCTGCTTCATAACTGGTGAGGTGATTTATTTTGGTAAATATTTCATGCCACTTTAAAAGAATGATAGTCTTAGTGTTGAAAATTTTAGGAGGCTTCTGAAGTGTCATTTTGATTATGGTGGTTGTGACTTTTAATCCTGATTTGTCAACTTCACTGGATTAAGAAATGCCCAATGTATTAGTAAAGTATACCTTAGGGTGTGTCTGGTGAATCACTGTGAAGTGGCCTTGGACGCTATACATGTTTCCTTGTCTGTTCCTCTCTATCAGTCAGTGCTTACTAGAGAAATGAGTTTAAAGCAAGATACACAAATCTATAAAAATTTACAGGATTGGCTCACAGTGGCCAACCACACAGTCAGACAAGGAAGAGAGCAAAAGTTCTGGCTGAGCTCTGGGGGTGGGAAGGGTCCTGGTGACGTCCTGGGGCCCAGGGCAGTGTCCCGTGGGAGTTGTCACAGACAACTCCCTGAAGGAGTCTGCCCTGAAGGCCACAAGATGATGTCCCAGGTGAAGGCCAAGCCTGGAGTTCCCCTGTTGAAGCATGAGTGAGTCTTCCCTTTTTGCATTCCCTTTGCGCCATTCAGGCTCCAGGCCACCCGAGGGCAGGTCATTTGCCCTCAGTACAATCCCCTCATCCCCGCTCAGAGCTATGCAGATCCTGCTGAGTGGGCGGCTCTCACCCCAGTTGACATGGCTAATGATTGCATCCTGTCTAGCACAATCCCATGTTCTGCTTCTTCACTGCTCTCTCCAGGTCCTTCTGCCATAATTTTCCCACCTTGCTGCCATCTGACAGGGGACCCAATTCTCCAATGACCTAGGCCGACTCAAGCCTTCCCTTGTGAAAGTCAAGACTGCCAGGAACGGCATCCTGCCTAACTCGTTAGTTGCTAGGGTCAAGTCTTCCATATTTGTACTAATTTCATGTCCCCACATTGTACCAATCATTTGGAGATTACTGGAAACTTTGACAGAAATGACGATTTTTTTTCTTCATAGCTCTATCACCTGGGGATTTATGTATTTTGAAGCATTATATTTAGGTGCATGAATAGAGTTGTTTCATAACCCTTGTTCAATTAATGTCTTTGTCATTACAAAACAATCATCTTAACCTTAGTGGTTTTTTTTTCCCTGAAACATACTTTCATCTGTTGTTAATGTAGCTTTTAATTATTTATTTTGATTAGTACTAGAAATAGCATTCATTCCTTCAATAGGCAATATCACCAATATAGTTGTGCGTTACTTTGTAAAATCTAACATGATAATTTTAGGCTTATACTTGGAGATTTAAGCAGCTTACATTTAATGTGGTTATTTTATTTTATTTTATTTTATTTTTTGCGGGACTGGGGTTCAAACTCATGACCTTGCACTTGCCAGGCAGGCACTTGTGCTACAGAGCTATCTCCCCAGCCCTCTTAATGTGATTATTGATATATGTGAATTTCATCTAATTTATGTTGCCTTCCCCCCCACCCCCCACATAACTGTTCATTTTAGTTCATTTTTCTCTTTTTTATCTCATGGAGAAAATCAATGATACAGAATTTCAAAATAAGATAATAGGAAATTAACAATGGTTAATATATTGTTCATTGTTATCTTCAAATTTTTCTCAGATTATCAGATACAGGCATATGAGATTGATCAAACACTATAAATACAAACCATTCCCTTGAGTGGACTAAAATAATTTAGTAGTATAATTATCTTAGCTATCTTATGTTGAGATCCAACTTGGGACCTTGTATTTGTCAAGTAGGCAATTATGCCACTGAACTATGTCCCCAAGTTATATATATATATATATATATATATATATATATATATATATATATTTCCCCTTCCAATTTTTCTTCTTTCTAACATCCCAATTGTTCTTTCCCTTTCACCATATCTATTGTACATTTTGAATCTTGGCTGGGGAGATAGCTCCACGGCACAAGTGCCTGGTGCCTGCCTGGCAAGTGCAAGGTCATGAGTTCAAGCCCCAGTCCCCCCCCCCCCAACAAAAAAGTGTTGAATCTTATTTACTTTTTCAGGTATTTACATTAGGGAGTCAATATGATGTTTACATATGTGAGTCTGATTTATTCCACTGAGAATATGGTCTCTATTTGCATCAATTTAGATATAAGAACCCCAAGTTTATCCTTCTTTATAACTGAGTAGTACTTCATTGCATAAAAATGCCCCATATTTTTTATCCTTGGCTTATGGGTATTTGTGTTGTTATCAAGATTTCGCTGTTACAAATAGTGCTTCTATAGGAGCTGGGGAGATAGACGGGTTTGATTGCTAGTACTACATGCCACGACAGCCACCAAAACCTGGCATGGTGGCACGTACCTGTAATCCCAGCGCTGGAGAAGCTGAGACAGGAGAATCACTATGAGTCTAAGTTGTGTAGTGAGACACTATACCAAATAAATAACAGATTAAAATAATAAAGCCAAATTGTTCTGCTATCAACATTGGTGCACTTGTATTGCTATGGCATTGATATTTTTAATTCTTCTGGGAATATGTTGAGAAGGAAATAGCTGGGTCAAATGGGACTGCCAATCCTAGTTTTCTGACAAGTCTCCACACTGATTTCCACAGTGGTTGCCCCATCTACCCTCCCACCAACAGTGGAGAAGCTCCCCTTTGCCCTCACAGGCCCTCCAGCATTTGTTACTTGTTGATTTCTTCTTTTATTTGTATTTGTATTTTCTTATGTATTTAGTACAGTGTCTACATCTCACTACCCAGATTGAACTCATTATGATCCTCCTGTTTTTAGCCTCCCAAGTGCTGGGATTACAGGTGCGAGCCACCACACCCATCTCAGTTGCTGTCTCAGTATGCCCTGGGGGTGGGGTTGGCACAGCATGCAGGTGATCAGAACCCCACTCTTCACTAGGCTGAGCTATCCAGCCAGTCCTTCTGATTGACTTCTTGATGCTACCCATTGTTCCTGGGGTGAAATGGAATCTTAGAGTTGTTTTAATTTGCATTTCTTTAATGACCAACGATGGTGAACATTATTTCACATACTTACTGGTCATTTATCTTTCTTCTCTGAGAAGTGTGCTTATCTCAGCTGCCTATCTCATTTTCCTCTTTCAGCTGTCTTCTTCTTAATTGATTACTTTTATGGCTTCATTTTTTTTCTCCACCATTGGTTGATGGGCTTTGTGCACTGTGTGCTCTTAGCACTTGCTGAGAGTTTATAATTTCAAGCTTATAATTTTGCATGCCTTGGATAACACACGTAAGTGTTTGCTATCTTTTATAAGCTATCAAGTATTAAGAAAAAAAAATCACTATATTTGTCCTAGGCACAATTTCTGCTGTGCTTCCTTTGTTTTTCTCAAGCCCCGTGCATATCTTGAATCACTTTATCTTCTGCCCTAAGGACCTTCTTTTACATTTCTTATATTGCAAGTCAGCTGGTGAAAAGTTTTTCATATTTCATTAAGTCAGTGAAAGTGTTTCACTTTTGTTTTTGTAAGATACTTAAACATCATTTTAAAAGAAATATACATTAACGATTTTCATGTATTTCTTTTTCAAAAAATTATTTATTTAGTACAAGGTCTCATTATGCAATCAGACTCATAGCGATCCTCCTGTCTCAGCCTGCTCAGTAACAGGATTACAGGCATACGCCATCACATCCGGTTCAGGGGCTGGCACAGGCGTGTAGCACCAGGGATCAAACTCGAGTCTTTGTGCTTGCCAGGCAGGCACTTAGACCGCCTAACTATCTCCCAGCCCTCAGGTTTCTGTAAATATTCTGAGAGATTTCTACAGCATGGTGAAAGTACTAGGAAAGAGCTCGACCCTCTGGGCTTTACTTTTATCTTTTATTTTTATTATTTTATTTTATTTTTATTTTCATTTGATATGTTTATTGTTTAAATTTAACAATGGATATATTACATATTTTCATCATCAGATCAGTTTAGATTAATACATATAGGTATATAAGATTGATCAAACAATTAAACATTAACACTTTTAAATCAACATTATTTTTTTTTCTTTTCCCCTTTCTTTTCTCTTGAAACTTGACATATTGCATATTGTCCTCACAATCATTCTACAGAGTACAGTGTGTGGGCATGACTCACCTCCCTATTGATGTTGCTTAGAAAAAAAAAAAAAAGGAAAAAAATATACTTCTCTTT
>PVJA010000254.1:0-107505 GCA_004027025.1 Myocastor coypus
TGTTGTTAGTGTCAGCCTTCGGGACGAGTCACGGCCATTGCTTGGCCAGTTTGCTTTCTGTGAAAGCTTGAGAGAATATTTTTCTCTGGGTGACTCTCCTTAGACGCACTATAGTTCATTCATCCCTTTCCTCTGAGGTCCCATAATCTCCTTGACCAGGAAATTTGGGACACCTCTGAGTTATAAGATATTACAGCACAGGCTCTCTTATATCCTGGGTCCTTATTGACCTTGAAGGGCTAGGGCCAAAATATTGGCTATCCTCATAGCCCTTCTTTTTCTCCAATTTTTGGTCTGTTAACTTACATTCTTAACCCTCCAGCAGAAAAGCTTTGTAATACTATTACTCTATAGCATAGGTACTTGAGCTTATCATCACTGGCTTTCTGAGTATCAAATATCCTTGACTTAGCTTGGAATTGGCATTTTCAGACCATCATTGATATTCTAATAACTTTCCATACAATGTGATATAAGCAGTTACACAATTTTTACACAGATATTTGAAAATTCAAGGAAATACAAAATTGTAGCCTGTTAAGACTATGGTATTTGGCCCAGTCTTTTACTTTCAAGTACTACTCTTGAGAGAGAGAATGACAGTAACAGTTTACACCAGGAGCAGTACAGATCAAAAAGACAAGAATGACATGCATTCCAAGCATAATTTTAATGTTACATTGTGCTATAGTCAATTTGATGAACCATTTGAAGGTTCTTCCCCAAAATCTTAAACTCCAAAATATAAGTTGGACAAGAATAGAAAGTATTGATATTACTTACAAGTGATTGCCTTTTTGTTGTCTAGTATGATACAGAAATTGCAGAAAAAGTGGACTATGCTTTGTGGCCAGGACTTCAAGTCTTTAAATCGTTTGAAGAACCAACTCGCCTGTTTTCATTTTACAACACACTCCACTGCCTGTTCAATGACGCAAAGAGAATCATCATTCTTCTCCAGTACCTGAAGTGCCAGGAATCCACTGAAGACAACTGCAAGATCTATGTCTGTTCATTTCACTTCTAAGATGATTCATAATGATGCTTTCTTTGAAATGACTAACTTGCATTTATAACATTTTAAGACATGCTTGAGAATAAATTGAAAGTGTCATTTCATTTAAAAAATTAAAACTGATTTTTATCTTTGTCAAAATCTTAAGTCCATTGGTCAATGACTTCTTTATTCTTTTTCATGAAAAGTAAATCTCATCCCATTTGAAAAATCTTACAAGGCAAAATGATAGGAATTCAATGATGGTTGTTATACTGCATTTTGTCTTCAAATTAATTGTTCATAATACCAGACATGAGCACGTAAAATTGGTCAAAAATTATAAAATATTTTAAAAGGAGAAAAAAGAATTAATCGTCAACTGCTTTTCCAATAGGCCAGCAGAAATCAGCAGTAAAATTATCAAATTCTAAAGTTTTTGTTCTTATTATCTTTACACTCTTTAAAAAATGTAAAGGAAAAAAATCTCTGATAGAAAGTTTATCAACAATATTGGAAACTAACTTTTAATTATAATAAATATTTATTTTAGAATCACTCTGATAATATGAATTATGTTCTGCTGATATGTATTAGATCATGATTAATCAGTATAATCATGCTAGAAAAAATATAATCTCAGAATTTTTCAGGAATACCAATTATCTTCCATGACCAAACTTTGAGAATATTTTGATAGAAGAAACCGGTCACTTCCAAGCACCTAGGCAGCATGTATTTCCTAAACCATCTAAACACCACTAGGACAACCATGTTCCCCTGCACAATCATTTCCTTCCATCACTTAGAAACTCTTCATATGTTCTGTTCACTTTGAGTTATGAAATCCAGGCTAGTCAGAGTCCAATTCCATCTCATATTCAATCGTATCAGACTCTCCTCCCCCTGTATGGTGGCTCAAGGGACACAGCATGTAACACAGATGTGGTCAGGGCTTGCAAGTTCCCTCCCTTCATTTCTATCATCTCCACTTCTGTGAAGGGGTTAGAACTGGGTAGAGGCACACAGAAAAGAAAATATTCTGATGTCACTGATGGTGAGGTATTGTCAGATGGCCCAGTGCTGACAGGCCTCATTTTAACTCACTCTCAGGGGCATGTGTCTATCTCATGTGCACTCTTGTGGTTTCTCCTAGAGACCCACACTGGGGACCACACGCGACAGGGTCTCTCTCAGAGAGAAGCTTGGGTGGACACCCAGGTCCTCCACACAGCTCTGCCACCTGTAGTAGAATTCTCTCCAGCCTCTGCTGCTGGTCGCTCTCACTGGAATGCATGAACCATAGCCCCCCACATGGTGGAGAGACACCATGCCTGCAGCATGGCTGCCCCCTTCAGGGTGCTTCCCCAGTTCTTCTCTCCTCATTTTAGTCACACCATAAATGAGAAGGTAGAGTCCATTAGCAGGCATTGACCAGAAAGATGAAAAGCACAATTTCACTCCTCTGCATCCAATGTGTCAATATCTGTGGCTACAATGAGCTTAAGTTTTCATACTATTTTTTTTTAAAAAGTGGAAAATCAAAATTTTGTACATGTTTTTCAGAGCTTTAAAATGTGAACCAATACACAATTTCAATTTTCAAGAAAACTCATTGTGCAGAGTTGGTAAATATCTGGAACATCTTATGCTCCATTAGCTCCTTTCCCTCCTTACCTCCCCTCATTTTCCATTGTATCTGGGCTTTGAGTCTCTACCAAGTGTACACTCCTGTTTCCTATCATCTCTGTTATATTCAAGTTTTGAATTATTTTTTGTTGGGTTTCTCATAGGAAGTAAACCAAGTGATGTTTAGGCTTCTGTGTCTGATTTATTGCATTAAATGTCATGATCTCAACGTGCATGTGTTTCACAGAAAGGGACTTGAATTTATTCTTCTTGTATCAGAATATTTCATTGTGTACATATTACATTTTCTTTATCAACCTGGTGCTGGGCATGTAGACATCTTCCAAGCCTACATCAAAGATGTAGACTACTCAAAAGAAGTGCAAATAGCCAGTAAGTTCATGGAAAACTATTCACCATATTGGGCCCTTAGAGAAATGCAAATCAAAACTGCAATGAGTTTTCATTTAATTGAAAAATAAGTATCTGTCATCAAGAGCTAAAAAAAATATGCTGGTGAGATCGTGGATTAAAAAGTATCTCTTTTGGGCCATCCAAATATTTCAGCAGATTAAAACACCCGCAAGCAGGTGTGGGGGCCGGGGTTTGATCTCCTGCCCTGCCAGGCATGCTCTGCCCCCAGGGCACACTGAGACTGCAACTGAGACTGGGAGCTCTTGGGAGGCTGCACGAGTCCTATGTAGTGGTGAGACCCTGAACACCATGTAGATCCTTCACTAAAATACAAAAAAGAAAAGAAAAAAAGAAGGAAGGAAGGAAGAAATAAAGAAAGAAAAAGAAAGAAAGAAAGAAAGAAAGAAAGAAAGAAAGAAAGAAAGAAAGAAAGAAAGAAAGAAAGAAAGAAAGGAACTATCCCTTTGTATTGATGTTGGGAACATGAATCAGCATAAAGACTACAGATATCAGTATAAAGATTTCTAAAAAAAATCTGTGCAAAGAAATTTCACTTTATCCATCTATCCCTCTTATGGATATATTCCCAAGATATTTACTGCCATCATATTATGTGATCCTTTACCCAATTACTCACATTTTAGGAAATAATTTATATATCGAATGATACATATAAAGTGTATTTCTAAGAGTATTTACGTCATGTTTTGTTTTACACTTTATTTTTCACCTCTTGACCTAATTACTCAAATGTAGGTATTAATTATACCAGAACCATTTTGTTAAAGAGGCTACTTTCTTTCAATACTTATTGTCCACATCGACAAGAACATTGGACCGAAGTCATGGAGGCATTTTTGTTTTGTGCTCTCTCATTGCCTCTATTTTGTACCAGTGTAATAGTGTTTTTATGACTATGACTTTGTAATATAAATTGAAATCAGGAATTCTGATGGCTACCTTCTTGAGTTTTTGCTCAGAATTGCTTTGCTTTGCTGTGTACTTTGTATTTCAACCTCAAGTGAAGGCATCTTCTTTTGTGCTATTTATGTAAAGAATGCCTTTAAAATGTTAATATGGGTTGTTTTGTATCTGTAATTGTTTTTGGTTACATGGTCCTTCTAATAATATCAATTTTCTCAGTGCCTGAGCATTTGAGTATTTAAGTGCCTTTGTCAAGTTCAGTGATGTTCTGTAATACACTCCATAGCATACTTTTATATGCATCATTAAGTTGATTTCTATGTATTTTATGATTTTGATGCTATTTTGAATAGAATATTTTCCTTGATTTTTTTCTCAAATATTGCATAATGATTTACAGAAAAATCTAGGCATGTGCTAATACTAAATTTGTATCCTGATACTTTATTAAATTTGTATATCAACTGTAAAAGTTTTCTGATGGAGTCTTTTCAATATCTTTTTTTTTTAAGTTTCAATTTTTTATTCTTTAAATTTAACAATGGTTATATTACATATTTTCATCATCATCAGTTTAGATTATTACATATAGGTATATAAGATTGATCAAACAATTAAACATTAACATTTTTAAATCAACATTACTTTTTTTTTTTTTTTTTTTCTTTTCCCGGTTCTTTTTTTTTGAAAGTTGATATATTGCATATTGTCCTCACAATCGTTCTACAGAGTACAGTGTGTGGGCATGACCCACCTTCCTATTGATGTTGCTTAGAAATAAAAAGGAAGAGAATATACTTCTCTTTGGACTAAGAGGAAGCAGATACATACACAGTCAAATGTTCTGCAATTGTAGTGGGTCACCAGTGAAGCTTGTGATGTTGGACACTATTGAATCAAAGCCTCCTAAAGCTCATCTCACCAATCTAGGTTTGCGTTTCATGCATTGTAATTAAGCATTTTTTTTTCTTGGTGGGTGGTCAAGGGCAAGTTGAAGCAAGACCTGTATAACAAAACATTCTTTTTTTTTTTGTATCTTCCAGGGTCAAGTCCCCTCAGGATCAAGTTTGGGACCATAGACAGTACTTTGTAGAACTGTTGCTAGTGTCAGCCTTCGGAACAAGTCACGGCCATTGCTTGGCCAGTTTGCTTTCTGTGGAAGCCTGAAAGAATGTTTTTCTCTGGGTGACTCTCCTTAGACGCACTACAGTTCATTCATCCTTTTCAGTATCTTTTAAACACAGACTCATATATTGTATTCATGTAAAATATAATTTATTCCTTTTATATCTGCAATTTTTAAATTATTTCTCCTGATGACTAATTATTCTGGCTGACATTTTAGTTAGTATTTTAAGTAGATGTGGAAGGAATGGGATACCTTTCTCTTGTCAGCGAAAATATTTTCGTATTGTGTTCACTCATTCATTATGCTGGCTATTTGTCACTGCATTTGTCTTTGTTATACTAAGGTAGAATCTTTCATCATTTTCTTTATAGGTTTTCGCAATAAAGATATGTTACAATTTGTCTTTGCTGGCATCAGCAGGATGGCATTGTTTTATTCCCTTGATTCTATTTGTATTGAACACTATTATAGTTTTGCACATCTTGATAAATAACAAAAACTATATCCATACATCACAGAAATAATAACTATTGATCATAATTCAGCATTTATCATGCATTTTTAAATGCAGTTTACAAGTAATTAACTATGGAATTTCACATTTTCATCCATCAAGAATTTGGATACGGATTTTTCTATTTATAGAACATTGTAATGAGTTTTGTTCCCATAGTGAGATTAACCTCATTGAATGGCTACAGGGATACATCTTTATTTTCAACTGGAAGGAATACTTTGAGGAAAATTGATGCCTAGTATTATTTGGAGAAAAATTCCATCTGGTTCTCAATTTTGGCTATATGAGACATTTTAATGTTCCTAAAATCCATTGTCTTGCTATTGATCTGTTTATTTTACCCCTTTTAAGTTTTTTCAGTCATATGTATCTTGAAATTTATTCGTTTTTACTAATTTTTGAATTAATTCTAGTGTATCCTTTGTTTCTCAGTGATGCAGATATCATCTTTTCCATTTCCAATTTTACTAATGAGTCTTATCTCCCCTTTTTTATTATTAGTTTGGCTATATCACTTTTGTTTATCTTTTTGAAGAAACAACTCTGGCTAATTCAGTTTTGTATTGCTTTTTTATGTGTTTAATGCAGAGTCTACAGAGCCTTACTACACTGCTCAGACTGGTGTTGCTCCTTCTGTTTTCAGCCTCCAAGAGCTGGGATTACAGGCGTGTTCCACCAAGCCCAGTGTCATACCCCATCTCAGCATGCCCCGGATGTGAGACCAGCATAACAGGCTGGAAATCAACCCCCGCCCCACCCCATGGCTGCCTAAGCAGGCACTTTGATCCACTGAGCTATCTGGCTGGCCGTGTGTTGCTGTTTTAACTCAAGGTTATTGAATTGAGCCTTTCTTTATTTCTTTGCTTTCTTGAGGTTTGCGTTGGCTTTTCACTTGTTTCACTAAGATCTTAAGATGTATTCATAGTTTACTTATGTGTGGTATCTCTGATTGTCTCAGTATAGGCATGTGTTTACTTAGTTACTATCAATTTCTATGATATTTTTAAAAATTATCATCTGAAAAGCTGTGTGATGTTATTTTAGTTTTTTTATTTGCCCAAATTTGCTGGTGTCCCATTAATACAGTAAGTAGTTCTCAGTCTAATAAAACTCACTTTCTGACCTAAAGTACAATCTACTTTTGGTTTATCTAAAAACAATTAAATTTAACTTAAGTTATCTTAATAACCTCCACATTTTCTTTGAAATGAATTAAAATATAAATAATATACAACTGTGACTTTGCTGGTTGTGTACAACAATGGAGGTGACAAAAATGAAGGCATTTTCTTTGCTTTCAGAGTCACTTCTCTCAAAGATGAGACACAAGTCATGATACACAGTCAGCCATAAACTCAAGTGTTAACACCACACTCTCAGGTCCACAAAGGCAGGTGTGTTTCTAAAGAGCAGGAATATGAGGAGCTTTCTCTATGACAAATAAAATTGACTTGCATTCATAAAGTTGCAAGCCTCCACAGCTCTGTAAAATTTTGATCATGCTCTTTCCCTGTGTTCTTTTTAAATGGAGGAACATAAGCGTGTGCAGATGTGAATTTCCTCAGAGATAAACAGACAACATTGGACACACTGGCAACATGATTTCTTATATTTGGGGGAAAATTAAAGTTTTCTTCGCATTCTAAGGTCCAACCATAGATATATGATAGTCTTCTTCCTCTTGACTTTTCTCCCACCAGGGTATAATGTTTATATTTCTTGGAAATTTCAGAGGAAGTAAAGAAAACCAGACCCAACTTATTTTCAGAAGCAAATTTCAGGTAAAGCGTATGTTTGTTTCTATTTTGTAAGGAACATATTTTGGTGTGTCTTTTACCTCTGTAGCTACTTTAAAGATAAAGAAATATAGTGTAGTAATACCTGTTATTTTCTGATATTTGACTTTGAAATTTTGGGTGATTTTTTTCATAAAATAAACATAAATCAATAATTTTTTCATTTATAAAAAATTCAATAGAAATAGACTCAGCATCTCATAAGAAAAACCACACAGTTTTATGGCTATTTGTTGGGTTGGCAAATAAAATGATAAATATCATTAATCTACCAAAATCTTATAATTCTGAATAGCAGTAACTAAATATAATCTGAATTAAGAAGCCAGTTTAGCTTTTAGAGAAGCAATTATATTTAATAGCCTGAAGTGCTATAGGACATGAAACAGTCTGTTTGTCCATCTCAAGGTTGACAGCTGTGCATCCACTAATACTATTCAAAAGAACAAGACAACAATGAGCACTGAACTTCTAATAAGTCTTACATGTCCCTTGTAAGAAAATGAAGTCCCACGTTTTCAGGGAAACTTGAAATACTAATGCTTGATTTAAGAAATACTAATGCTTGACCTGCTCAGCCACTGTACTGATCCCTCAAATGGACAATCTGCTGCTGCACCTCAAGCTCATAGAAAAAGAAGAGCAGGTCAAGCTCAAGGCGCAAGGAAGACAGGAAAAGGTAAAGATCAGAGCAGAAATTATTGCAATGGAGATTAAGAAGATCATAAAAAGAATTAATGAATCAAGAGTTGATTCTTTGAAAGAATGAACAAAATTGATACACCCCTGGCCAACCTTATCAAAAAATTCAAACTCATGCAATAAAGAATCAATTAAAAACACACATTTGCAGCCAAATCTTGTTTGTGTTTTAGTACCGTTCTCCTCCCTCACTACCTAGTTAACACTAAACTTAACCCTGAATCTCTGCAGTTCAGGTCTAATAGTGGGAAGATCTTCGAATAAACTTCTTTACGGATGGACTCCTTCTTGGTCATGACTCATTCTTTCTGTCCAGTATTTCTTGTTCTTGGAATTGTTAGTTCTCCATGATTTCTCTGGCCTACCTTTTCCATAAGAAAAGAGACTATGTTTCATTTTATTCTGTTTTTTTGTGGATTCATCATAATTTCTGGCTCTCAAAATATATAACAAATGCAAAACCAAAATTAATGTATAGGTTGAAGTGTGGTATTTAAACTGAGTGAAGTATAATTCAGCTAGATAAATTTTAATTATTTGTAGAAAAATGGCTATCCCTTGAAATCTAAGGATTAGTGGACTGAATCAGGGACACAAGCCTAAGTATTGCATGGTATCTCTTATATGAGAAAGACAAAATATAAATTAAAAGCAGGAAAGATAGGTAGCCGCAAACAGGAAGGTAGAACTATTGGAAATGGGATAAAGACCAAGAGATGAAGGGTTAGAATAGAGGGATGAAAGGAAATGTTAAAAATAGTAAGGTGTTTTATAAGCTTGCATCAGCTCCAAATGATGGATGTAATCACTATATACTGTAAATGTGTACCAATAAAAAAAAATTGGAAGTAACAATAAAAAAGTGCATTTTTCAGAAATATGTGATGGTGTTATAGAAAAGATAGAGTGATGAAACTAAAATATTTCCTTATGTGGAATTTCCAGGTGATCACTTTTGTTTTGTTGCATTTTGCTTCATTTAATTTCAATTGTTTTTTGAGACAGGATCCTGCTCTGAAGTGCAGCCTGACCTCCGACTCATGGAGATTCATCTCCCTCAGCCTCCTTAGTGCTGAGATTACAGGTATGCACCTGTCCTAGTTATTTTTCTCTCATTGCTGGGACAAATATCTGACACCCAAAATGAAGGAAGGAAAAGTTTATTTAGCTCACAGTTACTGGAGGTTTCAGTCTGTACTTGGCGGCTCCAGGCAGACTAGTACATGGTGGAGAGCAGCAGTTCATGGTGGCAGAACAATTGCAACAATGTCAACTGACCAACAGGGCAGCAGAGAGCAACAGAGCAACTGTCTCTCTGTCTCTCTTTGTGTTACATTCAGGCTCTCTGCCTCAGCCTATTTGCTTGAGGCCACACCCATAATCCCAGCAGTACTCAGACCCATAATCCCAGTGGATCATGAGTCATGTCTCAAACTCTAAAACTCCCCACCCCATGACTGCATAAGGCTTTGTAAGGAAAACTAGGCGTAAGCCATAATAGCACTACAACCCCTGCTTTGCTAATCCATTTTCAAATGAAACTGATGCATGTTTAACAATCTTATATTTAGTATTCTATTCAGGGATGTTTCACAACAAGCTACAGCTATATTTCATGTTTTTATTGGGCAAAACAAGAAAAGGGAATGTAGAGACTCATTATTGCCAATCCTTTCATAAAATAAGGTGCTATTCTTGGTTGAATAGGAAAATGGAAATGGAAATATATATTACATAGTATTAGGTAAAGAACAATGAATATTTTCTTGAAATCATTAGAAGTTATGTGCATTATTTTAATAGCAACTTCTTTGATATCCATGTAGTGCTTCCTGTGCAAAATAGGACCTCATACTGTCATTTAGGTTGCTAAGGAATACCGAAGGAGTGACAAAAATATAAAGTGAATCTTAATGTTAAAAAAATTATTACAGCAAAAAAGTCACCATTAATCCTTTTCAAAATATTCACCCTCACTGAGACACATTTATTTTGCCCTTGTTAATACTTTTGAAGATAATTATAAAAGTCCTCTTTTCTTAACTTTATAAAATGATAAAAATATAGTTATAAAATATGGCACATCCTTAGTTCTGCTCATGTGACAACACATAATCTGCACAGATCCAAAATGCTTAAAATTTATATTCTTCTTTATTAGTATATATTTGTAGTAGATAATGATTACATGTTTTGTTTAGTACTTGTACATAACATATTTTAAATTTTTAAGTTCATATTTTATTCTTCTTCCCTTTCTGTACTTCATGCTCAGAAAATATCTATCTCCCCATTTATGAATAACTACATATTATTTTTCTTTTTAAATTATTTATCCTTATAAATAAAGCAACCATGTGATATTTAAGCTTCATTGTCTGGATTGCTGCACTGCGCACCATGGTCGTCTCAAGATGCATCCATTGTATAACAGTTGACTGAGCTTATACTTCTTTATATCAGCATAATACTCTTATTTATAAGTGTCATATTTTCTTTATTCATTGTTGTATTGACGGACATATGCTCCACTTTTAGAATTTAGAGATTGTGTGCTATTTCCCACAAACAGCTGTTCATGTGTCTCTGTACTATGTTATCTTCAGTGTTTAAGAAGAAATCTAAAAGGAACATAGCTATGTCAAATAAAATTTCTAAACTTTTTGAGAACTCTCCATAATGTTTTCCATACTGATCAAAATAGTTCATAGTTTCATCAACAATGTGGAAGGTATTTTCCCTGCAGCCCCACTAACATGACTAATTATGTTATTTACTTCATAATGGCCATATAATGGCCATGCTTTCTTTCTTTTTTTTTTTTTTTTTTTTTTTTTTTTTTTTTTTTTTTTTTTTTTTTTTTTTTTTTTTTTTTTTTTTTTGGTACAGGAGCTTAGGACCCTGTGCTTGCAAGCCAGTTGCTCATTCTACTGAGCTGTCTTCCCAACCCCAGCTACTTATTCTGCTGAACTATCTCCCTGGCCCTGGCCATGCTTTTTTGAAATGAAATTTCAATATTCTTTTAATATTTGTTTATTATTTGTTATTTTAATTAAAATTAAGATTTAATATTTGTTTCTCTGATTGCAGAGAATTTGAACATTTTTTCATGTACTTATGGATCATTCGTACTACTGAAAAATGGTTTCTTTTATTCAGTCTTTTACTCCAGCTTCAGTTCATTTTTCTTTATGTATTCTATATGCTATTTGTCTGTGGAGCAGTTGGCAAAAATTTTCTCATTCTGTAGACTTTTTGCTCTACTGATTGCTTTCCTTGTCATGTAGGGTTTTTCAAATTTGATATAATACTATTGAGGTCTTCCTTATGTTATTTCTTATGGAATCAGTGGTCACCTTAGAATGCTCTTACATCTTCGTATGTCTTTGAAAGTTTGCCATCACTATCTTTCAGCACATTAAATGTCTGTCTCATAATATTTAGGTTGATTACTTAGTTTGGTTTTGCTTTGATGTCCAGTGACATGTAATAGTCCAGATTCAATCTTCTACATATATCAGAGACATTTGTTAAAGAAACTTATCTTTCCTACAGAGCTTTCTTACTTTGCCTATGATCAGACAGTTGAATGCACCTGGAGCGCATTCCTGTCATTATACTGTTCTTCTGCTATTATTTTACTTTTGTTTCTTGGTTAACCACTCATCCTGCGTCATATAGTCTATCAGATTATTTAGGGTTGGTGACATCATAATATGTATCTACCTAATTTGTCCTGAAAAATTTTACTGTGTATTGATTTTCTGGTCATAAATTCTCTTTAGCGTTTTCTTTTGACACAGAATGCCCTTCTCTAAATCAGTTTTGATAGGTTTTCTGAGTATGCTTACTCTGTATTGGATGGTGTTTTTCTTTTATGCTTAAAATACTTCACTACAAGATCTCCTCCTGGCCTTTATGTTTTGCGAAGGGAAGTCAGTATAATTCTAATAAGATTATTTTATACATAAATGATTTGTTGCATTTTGATGTCAGAGCATACGCTTTTATCTATGCTGTAGTTCTAGGATTATGACTATAATATATGTGAACAAATATTTTTATGGTTGTAGATCTTTGGGGTTATGCATCACTCAGTTGTATATTTATAAATTTTCTAGTTTATGGAACATTTTCTGCCATAAATACTCTAAACACACTGCTTACTGTATCTGTGTGCTCCGCAGACTCTTTCTTAGTATAATTACTCTTTGTTTGGGTGTTTTATCTGATGTAGCAATAATCCTGGAGAGTTGTAATTGATGCTTAGGTTCTTGTCAAAATGTTTTCATTTTCTTGTATTTTATTCCTTGAATCCATCTTGAAGTCATTCTACAACTCTAAACTTGAAGTTGTTGATATTCTTGCTTGAGAAAGCATTGTTATAAATCCTATAGCTCCTTTAAATGAAATCTTCATTTTCAAAAGAATAATTTAGTTCACCTGTAAAATAATACCTATGTTTTGCTTTAGCTCTAAAATTTCCCTCAAAAGGGTCAGTGAGATATCTCAGTGGGCTAAAGTGCCTGCTTAGGCAAGCTTAGGCAAGCTTAGGCAAGCTCAGGGACTGTGACTCAATCCCCAGCACTGCATGTTGGATCAGCATCGCCTGCAAGGCTGAATGAGTCTAGGCACAGTGGCCTATGCCTGTAATCCCAGAACTGGGGAAGCTGAAAACAGGAAGATCACTGTGAGTCTGAGTTGCATAGTGAGACTCTGTAGTAATCAAATACATTAAAAATTTTAAGTCAATCAATCAATCAATCAATCAATCAGTCAATCAATCAATAATAAATTTTCCCTCTAAAATCCTATATTTTAGAGTTGGAGCCTCATCTGAAAATGTAGATGAGTGGAGGAATGACAGCAGAGTATATTCTACTTCCTACTTCCTCTATCATTTGCTTCATGAAAGCTGTAGGTTGAGCATCTTTTCCTATAACATGCTCCTTACTGTTCACATGTTGGGCGCTGGAGTCAACACAAAAAGGACTCAATCATGGGCCAAAATGTACCTGCTTTTTTTTCTTTCTTTTTTATTATTATTTTTAATAAGAAACCTGTTCCTTTTTAATTTTTAAGTGTCACATATTTGGTCCCTGTGATGCAGAAGTGCCCAAGGGTTAGATTTTGCTGTCAGGAGCTGAGTCATTATTTAGACTATACCTAGGTATGTGTTTCAAAACTGTTTAGAACTATTTTGCAGAAGAAGTCTGGAAAGTAAGAAATTCTGTGTAGAACAGCCCCAGAGTACTGTCACCTTAACCGATGGAAGATCACTATCGGAGCTCAAAAGACCAGAACACTCATAGAAATATAGACAGATGTAAATGCCACACTCAGAAGATTTTAGTTTGATTACAGTCCACATGAGTTTCTTTCTCTTTCTTCTTTCTTTCTTTCTTTCTTTCTTTCTTTCTTTCTTTCTTTCTTCCTTTCTTTCTCTTTCTTTTTTTCTTCTTTCTTTCTCTTTAGATTTTATATTTTAGGGAAGGGTCTACAGGGAGTTCAGAGTCTTACTACTAGATCAGACTCATGGGTATTCACCTGTTTACAGCCTCCCAAGAGCTGGGATTACAGGTGTGCACCACCACACCAAGCTGCAATTGCCATCTCAGTGTGCCCCAGGGGGCAGAGTCAGCACAGCAAGCCTGGAGATCAGAGCCCTGGACCCTGAGTCTGCTTGTAGGTGCTTTAATCCATTGATCTGTTTGGCTGGTCCCAGTTCACATGAGTTTCTATTAGAAACTTTTTCAGTATTTTAGTCATGAGAGACTTTGAAAGTGACTAATATTAAGAGTGGTTGACTAATTTATCTGGCAGAAAAAAATCTAGGCAGCTCCAATCTTCAGCATATGGCATGGAAATTTGTAGCAAAGGATAATATATTTGCTGCAAATATTAGGACTTGAAGGCACATTAAAAAAAAGACACATACTTTTCAATAAGAAAAATAATTATAATGCGTTTCAGGAATTAATAAGATTACACCCTTCACATACTAAAGCACAAATCTTAAAAGTTTGTTTGAGAAGAGAGCCCTTTGACCACTGCTTAAGAATATTGACCTCTGAAATTGGTTCCCGTAATTTTTCAATGGGCTTAGGCATCTTGCCACCCAGAGGGCTGTGCAAACATAATCTAAAGGTTCACTGGTACTGTAGAAGCTAACAGCATACTTTGGCATCATTCTCATGCTGGATTATCACATATGTGAAATGCAAATATTATTGGATCAGGTATTCTTCAAGTCTTCTTTCAAAGAAAAGCCTAATAGATCAGTGAGTGTGATTCTGTGAAAGCAAGGTGTGAAGCCAACTGTCTGTTGATACTGCAAATGCAGACGGTCTGCTAAGGAAATTTGCAGGTACTGAGAAGAGTGACTACAAAGCAGACCTACAACTGGTGCTGTCACAGGGTCGTGTGCTCAGTGTTTTGGAGCTCATATCTCACCAAAAACTACTCTGGCTCCTAGATAGAGCTATAAGATTTAATATTTCTTTTTTGATATTGTCTTACTTTGGCCTACTATATTTCAATCAACTTTTCCTCCCTTCCTAAACGAGCAAATTCTATTTTGTCACTGCATATGGGTAATAACATTTTTGATGTTTAGAGGGGTTGCTGTTTAAGGTTTGTGTTCAGATTCACCAGAGACTTCAGAGTTAGCTTTTCCAGCAGTGACACACCTAATGGACTTTTAGAGATGGACGAATGTGTTTTGCATGCAAGGACAGATATGAGCTTTTGAGGTTGTTACTGTTTACATCTAAAATGAACCCCAGAATTCCTACCTTTAGACCGGGGGCTTGGTCAGAAGGGTGAGGCCACTGAAGGCAGGACTTGGAAGCACACAGTGCTGTCTCTGGCTCCTCCTCGCACTCCTGCTTTCCAAGTGCTTTGAGTGAGCGACTTCCCTGTGTCATGGAGCAGGCACACCATGGCCAAAATAAGCCAGCAAACTTCCCCTTGTTTACCTGGCAGGTGCGAAATGTTTTCTCCTAATGGCGATAGAAGGAAAATTTGGGATTAATTGTTTTAAAATTCTCCATCGCTCTAAAATTGTGGATATCAGTGGAGGCTAGTCTTTGGTCAATTTTTCCCAGTGTAGATTGGAAAAGACATAGTTCATTTTATAGATATGGGTGTATCTTTTAGATAATTAAAAGATGAATATGTATGGCAGCTTTTGAAATACATAAATAATTCTGCAACAATAAGCGATTATTATTTATATGGAAAAAATCTAGTCATGTTTTTCTGGATAATATAATTTTCCACCATATTTGTGTATTACTGCGTGTAGTACCTACTGAAAAGTAAAAAACAACAGAACTCAGGAGAATCTATTAATATTTCCATTTATTCTAGAATCCAATTCAGGGGCTGGGAGACAACTCAGGGGTACAAGTGCCTGCCTGGCAAATGCAAGGTCCTGAGTTCGATTACCAGTTCCAGAAAGATACAAGAATGAATAAATAAATAAAACCCAATTCATTCTTTTTAGCTAATATTTTAGGGTGCAACCTATTATTGTTCTCTATACACTAACTTAAAAAAACAAAATTTGTTTAATTAAACTTCATAGATTTAAGTTTTCTTTATGGAATGTCAAATTCCCCAACCAATTTCATAACATTTGCTTTTGTAGAACTTCTAGATGATTCATAAGACTTTAAAGATTTTGAAGTTTTCCTGATAAATATAACTGGAATGCTTTGTTTTATTTTGTTTTCATTCAATGCTATATCTGTTGACTGCTTGAATGCTTTGATTTCCACAATATTTCCAGATAGAAATGATTTTTACTGAGAAAAATGACCTTTTTATGCCACACTTCTTTTAATTTCCCTCTGGAAAACTAAACAAATTGCACTTGTAAGAGATAAAGGATAAGGAAAAACATTTTGCAGAAAAATTATTACAAGAATGACGTGTCTTTCTTTATAGTGAATAAAATATTTATTTAACATAGCTTTAAACCAATATGATATTTAACTGAGACTAAGAGAATGTCCTAAGAAATATCCTACAAAACCCCTGTTTGACAAATGAAATTTATTAGTTACTATAATCTTCTACCTAAAATAAGGTTCTTAATATTGTTTGTAATTTTAGAGGTAAGAAATTGTACAAAAATTCATTGAAAATCGATATCAAAATAGAAATTATTCAATTGAGCATATTTTTGCAAATATACTTTCCTATTTTCTGTCAGAGATTTTTTCTAAAATAAAATATTAAATTTATGTATTTAAATCAAATAGAAATACTATCCAATTAGAATAGAATATTCAAGATTGAACAAATAATTGAATCTTAACATTTGATTTCAATAAACTATAGTTTATTCTTCTCTTACTTTACTTTAAAATATTTTAAAGAAAGTATAATAAGAACAATTGATAAGGTATTAGAAACAGTATACATTTTGAAGACTAAGGTGGGAAATATTCAGCCATGGTTTTTGTATTACACATTTCAGTCCTCGATGTAGTTGCTTAGATTGTAGATATCAGCACACAGATTTAGTCAAGGTGGAAATTCTAAACATTAACTACTGTTTTCGAACAAGTAACAGAAATTATTAGTACAATCATCTCAGCCACCCTGTATTATTTGTCCAATGTTGAATAACTATATCTACTAATCTGAGCAACATATTTGACGATAAAATAGATGAGATAACAACCATCGCTCATCAGATGTTCTTGATCTGACAATATGAAACATATTTATTGTTGCATGTTGTGCAGTTTATATTTTTGTTTCTGACACTTATTTTTGAAAAAAAAGAGTCAGGTATGGTGGCACATGCCTGTAATCCAGCACTTTGGAGACTGAGACAGGAGGATTGATATGAGTTCAAGACCAGCCTGGGCTACAAAAGTCAGCTCAAGGCCTGCCTGAACTGTATAGCAAGAACATGTCTCAAAAAGACAAAGAGAGAGAGAGAGAGAGAGAGAGAGAGAGAGGGAGAGAGAATATTTGCTTGTCTTCTATTATACTTTTCTAAAAAATACAAGTAAATAATTTTAGAAAAGATTCTGGGAACTATATGGAATCACAACAGTTCCTTATTTAAAGTAGATCTTGGTGCATACAATAATGATGACACCTTTGCATTTTTCTGTATAAAATATCAAATAATGAAATTTATTTGAATGCTGCAGGTTACTTTATCAACTATTAATATCAAATTTTCATTTACTTGAATCTTCATGCTTTATCCTTCAGCTTACATGAATTATGAAGCTTTGGAAAAGGAGAGGGAGAGAAAGAGAGAAAGAATGAGAGAACAAAATAGTGCAAAATACGCACATGAATAATTTTCAAATGTTATCAAGGTGGTGAAAATATTAACAATGTAGAGAAATTTAAATAAAAGTTTATCAGAATCAATTCAAGTAAAAGCATATATATGATTATAGTAGCTAAAATGTTTGAAAAGCAATGAAGAAAAAATAATGCTTTACGCACATCAATGTTTTTCACCTAAAATTATGCAAAAGATATTGCACTAACTTATTCAAATTGCTGAAAAATATTAAATTGTGAACTTTTATTTTTAAGGATATGAAAATAAAAACAACAAATGTTGTTATTCAACAAAACTTTATTTCAAAATATAGGCATTATAAAGAATTTTGAAATTTAAAAAAATGAACACTTCTGATAAACAGACCTGTAACAACAACAACAACAAAAAAAAAAAGCTGAAAAAAACCCTTTTCTCTTAATGGTCAGTTATACCAAAGGCAAGCATAACATTGTTTATACTGGAATAAGGAGCAGATTAAATCTGGATTCCTTAATGAGTGAAAATATGAAGTCTCTGAAGAAACAAAGGATTTGGAAACAATTGACTAGACGTACAAATAAAGAAAGAAGAATATCTAAGTACAGAATAAAAATAATAGCTTTTGCAATATAAAACAATTGCATAAGTGTGACTTAATTTCCTTTCTATACAGACAAAAGGATTACATTTTCCAAACAATATTTTTCTCTTCTCATCTTGTAAGTGTTTTCATCCACATTTATATTATAAACTCTTCAACTGATTTCATGAAGATTAGGAAACGTTCTTTCAACTGGAGTGAGTGAAGATCACCACTGAATTTATGGTTTCTTTCTAGCTAGTCTACCACACTATTCATGTCTTTTTAGCTTGCTGGAGAATGAGCAGATGTATTCGTTGACTACAGGAAGTTTGTCTTCTGTTTACTGTCCATACTAGAAAGACTCAACACTGTTTTTTGAACATGCTTTCATTACCATAACCCCTCTACTGTATGCTATGTCTAGCTCTAGCCACGGCTGTTTGGTGGAATGCCAGCAATTGAAATCATTGTAATATTTTCCATCCCTGCAGTTCAGTGCTTTCCTCTTTGTGACGTCATCCATAATGCAAAAGCAACATTGAAAGAGGGACACAAAAACAACACCATCCAAACATTAATACAAATGGGAACAAATGAAGAGAAAATTAATTAATTTGCTTATTTGGGGGAATAAGATGTGAAAATTATTTTATATGCATGAGAGTGACATTTATAACCTTATGCATAAGAATGGTAGACCGCATGTTCTTTTCCTCACCGCTGTCCATTTTTTTTTCATGTTTCTAATAACATCAAGACAGAAAAATATTGCTTCAAACTTTATTACCAGTGGGCATTTTCATATTATGCAGGACTGGTTACACTTACATGAAGATTTAATAAGGAAGTGATCCTATGATGTTGACAAGCTCACCAACACTTTTTCCTTAAACCCACATTCAGAACCAAGTAAAATGAGATCATTCTAAAGTGATGCATTTGATTTTTTGAGGGAATTTAGAGGACAGAGAGCCAAAGTTGTAGTAGTCTTTTCAAGCAAGTTGGGGATTTCGCTGAGTGTAGGTGACTGAATATCAGGCTTCCAAGGGACATATTTTCGTCAAGACTTGCACTTTCCTTTCACTGCACACAATATTTAGTACTCCTTTCCTTATCATTCTATTCTTTTGCCCTCACTTTATATTTACTACAATACTATAAAATTTCTAAAATTGTGATACTTTTCCTATCCTCTGATAGATTTTTTTCTCACATGCACTTTCTTTTTAATGACCAGCTCAACCTGCTCTGGGTGTGGGGTTGGTGCAGCATGTGGTGCTGGGGATCGAACCGCAGTCCCTGTGGTTGCGTAAGCTTGCCTAAGCAGGTGCTTTAGACTACCAAACCATCTCGCCAGCCACCTCATATTCACTTTTGCCAAGACTCGAAACCTGATAATTTGATAGAAGAATGATAACCTTGATATAAGTATTTGGGGGCACCCCACAATCCCTGACCACTTACTGATGTAAGGTGGCAGTTGTGTCTGTCTTGGGAATCACACAGCAAGGGTGCTGCAGGTGAGAGACTTTACCCACGCAGAAATGATTCCCAATTTCTGCAATGGCTCAGCGAGAGGAAAGTGGGGCAGCTTATTGTCCAGTGCAGAAGACCCCACACTGTGGACATATTTACCACTAAAATACTGTGAAAATGGACACTTCCCATCTCAGAGTAGAGAAGGAAAGGAGGACTGAATGACAAGGACTCATTCTCAGTCACATCAGAAGTGAGTCACACTTCACAGATCATTCATCTACTAATGCAAGAGCGGATGAGTGTAGCTCTTTACTGACCCAATCATCTCCCAAATGTATGGGATTTTGAGGGTCACATAGATCTAAACCAGCGGTTCTCAACCTGTGGGTCGCAGCCCCAGCGGAGGTCGAATGACCAAAACACAGGGGTCGCCTAAAGCCATTCTGAATCATAACTGTAGCAAAATTACAGTTTTGAAGTAGCCACCAAAATTATTTTTTGGTCTGGGGTCACCGCAACATGAGGAATTGTATTGCGGGTTCACAGCATTAGAAAGGTTGAGAACCACTGAAAAGAGCATGTATAGAAATGTCACAAATAGAAATTTCAATGTTCCATTTATTTATTGCTAATAATTATAGTTAAAAACAAAACACTTCAAGGTATCTGTTAAAAAACAAAGTCTTGAGGCCAGCCTGGTAGCTCAGTGGACTAAAGCACGTGCTTAGACAGAGCACAGTGGCCAAGGTTTGATCCTCAGGTGCCGTGCTATCCCATTCCCAGACCGTGCTGAGACAGAGACTAAGACTGGGAGTGGGGGCGCAATCCTGTAATCCCAGTGCTTGCGAGGCTGAAAACAGGTGAATCACTAAGAGTCTGATATATGTAGTGAGATCTTGCAGACACTGTCCTAAATACATTAAAATTGTCTTACTTTTATTTCACTTAATTATGAGTGAAACTTCTTTTACTTCATTTCTCAAACTGATAACAAAGCCTCTCCTGTAATTTTTTATCTGAATTGCAACATTCAAAACTCTTATATAGCAGCCCTAAGAACAGTTTCTACTTTCATGGGTTTCTGTAACCTGGTCTCACCAATTAAAGAAACATTTAGCATTCTATGGCAACAGAGCGTCTCCTCAGTGGTTCTGGTTCAGAAGGTTTCTAGTTTCTGGAAGTATCTGAGCGTCATTGGAATAGACAGACATGGAGCCGAGTGAGGCATCCTGCCCCTGGAGATATCACGATGGTGGTGGGGGAAAACATGAGGGGACTTCAAGCTGCAAGCTTCATTTTAAAGACCACCCATCCCATCTCTTAGATATCTTGTCTATGGTGTAAAAGTGGTGAGAGTTCTGGACCCTACCCAGGCCACCTAGCTAATATGGACAAAGGGCACAGGACTCAGGGGTATGAGTGCCTTCCAGGACCAAGGAGTATGCCTAATCTTGACCTGTGAACTCTGACCCTGGAGGAGAAAATACTGGACGGACAGACTTAGCTTTGTTTCTAGGAACTTCAACTCAAACCAAGTAGAAGGTGGCAGGGACGTATGGAAAGAAGCCAGAACACATCCAAGTGATAATATCTGCATTATCTTGAGAAAATGTACTACATACACTCCTGTGGCTTTTAATCTTTTTTGGATTTTGGTTTCCTTAGTTTTTATTTTTGAGCAAAATTAGGTGTTCCTCGGAGCTCCATGGTTCCCTCACTTTGCAAGAGAGTTGGAGATAGCGTTGGAATAGGTAGCTTCCCAAACCCCCAACAGGCCACAGATCATCTGGATGTCAGACTGGTTCCATGGACAAGTCCCCAGCACTTACTAGGCTTTGAGTGGTTCTGTGTACTGTCTAGCTGTAATGAATCTGGTCCCAAGCCCAACGGACCTTGCATGATGCTGGCAGTTAGACCAGTTTGATGGGTTCCAGCTCACAGCCTCCTGAGGGCCATGAAATGGTGTTGAAATCCACCTGCTCTACAGCCCAGCCTAGAGCACTTCTCTTGGATGGATTTTGCCTATTAAATTCTTTCTAATCTAGGTTATTCTAAGGTGTCATTCACAGGGCATTTGAGTGTCTGATCTGGTCTCTATTCAGATATTCAAAGAGAATGGGGTTTTACTCAATACTAAGCACTACGTGAAGAAACACTTAAACATTTATGTAAGTCTATAAATTTATTTATTTACGTACGTCAAATTATATAAATTAAATTTCACCTGACTTTTTTTTCTCTTCCACAGGAAATAAATTTATTTAATTATTTTCTCTTTTGAGTTTGATTTCATAGCCACTTGAGTAATGATGCCAGTGAAAGGAGGAGGGAGGAAGACAGACCTTAAGGCATAATGTTTCTTGGTTGTTTCTTTGTGTTAGCCGTTTAACACTCAGTCCCTGAAGATGGCTTTCCACAAGTCTCTCACAGAGCAAGCATTTATACATACTTGTTTTTTGTAATTGAATGTTTGGTCTGGTCTTTATTTAGCAACCCATTTTCTGTTCTGTGAGACTCCTTAATTTTTTGTCTTAGTTTCAGCCATGTGCAATACTAAATTCCTTGACTTTGCAGTTCTCATTTTTACTGGAAGATTACTAAATTCAAAGTCAGTTTTGAAAGTTCAATCCAAGTGTCTTTTATTTTATTTCTTCTAAATCAGACTTATCCATTACTTTTCTCAGCAGCTCTTGCACTTTTATTGAACTTAATCTCTAGGATTAAGTTATTTTTAGAATATCCCACTTCCTTCTGTAACTTTTTTCTAGATTAAAAATATGACACTCTTGATGTGTTCAGTCTTCCAGTTTAATTTAAAAATCAAGGGGCAGGCAGCAGAGTTAATTTAGCCCTATCAGAGTCATTTTTTGCCAAGAAGAACATCTACTGAGGGTTGTGTGAGCCTGGCCTCATGTCATGTGGTGCAAAGACTATCCATAGTCCACAGAGAAGTGCTCTTTCCCATGCAGCTGGGTATTGAGTCTATATGAAAGGGGGACAAAGATATTGACACAGCAGTCAATAAATCATGAAAGGTGGCAGAAAATGGATATAATTCTAGTGATGCATTTTGAATTTAAGAAAATTAAGGCCTAGAAATATTGCATAACCTTTAATTCAGAGAAATTAAAGACTCACAGTCCGATCTTCTGACTACTCATATATCATTAGTTTCATCCATCTTGCTCCTTTAGTGACAGGATATGCTTCCAAACCCTTGGGCCTCTGATGTGGAGCCTTCATATACTGTGTCTAGAGTTCGTGAGGTGCTTCCTGCACATTGCTGTGATATCTTGGTTAAAGAGTAACTTCTCATTACACAGAACATTACATTAATATTATTATTTCTAACTGTTGTCACATGTTCAAGCCACTTATTCCACAAAAGTAAGAAAAGGCTGGTTATACTAAACAACTACTCTGTATAGAACTTTGAGTTTTTTCTTTTTTTAATGTATTTGGTTGTTACAGGGTCTCACTACACAGCTCAGACTCATAGTAATACTCCTGTTTTCAGCCTCCTGGCACTGAGATTACAGGCATACATCCCCATGCCCAGAATCTGTGGCCAACTCAGTCCACCCTGGGGGCTGGGCTGGTATGGCGTGTGGTGCCAGGGATCAAACCTTGGTCTCTGTATTTGCTTAAACTTGCCTAAGCAGCTTGAGCTATCTCACTGGCCCAGAATTTTAATATGATTAAAACATGTTGTGATTTCTATATTGGTCAAAGTATTACACTTAATTTACATAAATGTAAGGAGAATTAACTATTTGAAATATTAGACTTATTTACAGCCCAACTGTAGAATAAACTAAAGAACAAAATTATACATACACAGATGAACAATTGTAGGTATGAAATATAATACCTTATAATGGTCTAAAACAATAATATTGTTGCATATACGGATGATTCCAATTATTGGCCTACTTAATATAATCATAAAATGTTAGTTATAAAGCTCACTAAATGTAAGCGGAAGCTTTTCAAATATAATAGCACTGAGTAAGGCAGCATCAGGACAATAGAATTTGTATTACAGCATATCTGTGGGTCCATGCACTGTTTGTTTGTTTGTTTATTTGGTACAGGGTCTTGCTAAGCCGCTTGCACTTGTCGTGATCCTCCTGTCTCAGCCTGCCCAACTCTGGGATTACAGGCATGCACCACCATGCCAGGTTTTGATGGCCAGCTTGGGACCAGCACAGTATGTGGTACTAGGGATCAAACCTGGATCTTTATGCTCACTAGGCAGGTGCTTAGACCACTGGACTATCGTCCCTGCCCCATGAACTGTTTCTGCCCAAATGAGCTGGCTCTGTGTGAGACATAGCAATGCTGAGAATATCTTTTATCATTGTTATGCTTTGCATCTAAGCATCCCCCTGAAACCTCATGCAGTCACTGGGGCCACTTCTAGAGGTTGAGATTAGCTCATGATCCAATCCTGGGATTATGGGTGTGAGTGCTATATGCTCCCTGGGGCGGATAATCTGCACTGCAGTTTAAGGAGGGGAAAGAGGAGCTCTGGCCACTGCAGCTGCGGGTTCTCCTTTGGCGTTTGCTGTTTGCCGCCACCATGAACAGCTGCCCTCGGCCATGTGCCTTGGAGCAAGCCGAGAATGGACAGAAACCGCCCCTGACTATGAGCTAAATAAAGCTTTCCTTCCTTAATTTTGGGTGTTGCTATTTCGTGCCAGTAACCAGAAAAGACCACCTGATACAATTATATTAAACATATTTCATGTGAGTCACCATGTTGTTGTTACTTGGCAAAGGACTAACTAGTGATTTCTCCTTCACATTTCAAGAATCATAAAGGGAGCAGAAAACACTACATAATCTTTTAAAATTTAATCATTAGAGTACAAATTATAATTAAAACAAAAAGTTACAAGCGATAAAATAATTTAATTAATTAATTATGTGGCACAGGATCTCACTATGAAGCTCAGATGCATAGCGATCCTCCTGTTGCAGCCTCCCCAGCATTGGGATGACAAGGGTGCTCCACCACACCTGGGTCCCACGGTCAGCCTGGTGCACCCAGAGTACTGGGGCTGCGTGTCATGCAGTACCAGAGATAAAACCAAAGTCCTTGGGCTTGCCAGGTAGATGCTTAGATCTGCGAGCTATCTCCCGAGCCTAATACTGCATAACTCTTAGAACTCACTGAGAACATACTAAATCTGTCTCTTTTATTTTTATTTTTTTATTTTTAAAGAAAGAAGGATAGCAAACACATTAGAAGTCATGGGCTAAAAGTTATGTCTATGTTAGTTGCATCTGTATGTAAAGATTCTTTTTGTGTCTACTGCCCTAACAATCTAATATTAAAAATACTTATAAAATATTTATATTAAATTAGGTATTAAAAGTGAGCCAGAAGTAATTTAAAGGATATGGTGTAGTGTGTTTTATTTATATGCAGTTATTATGCTATTTTACATGTTGGACTTTCACATGAATAAATTTTGCTACTCATTGCTTCCAAAATTCCATAACTTTAAAGGGACAACTCTATACTATTCAAATTGTTATTTAAGTAAGTTTGTTTTAAAACTCATCTAAAACTAGAACGTATTCTCTACCCAGATAAGATCAGTAGACAACAAATTACATACCAAGCTTATTTTCATAAGGTTCCTACTACCTCAAGAAAGTTTTCCTCCCAACTCACCTGGGACAAGGTCCATCACAGCCTGTGGGAAGGCAATGCCCTTGAGGTCGCAGGGATATCGTACAAACACCACAGCCACAGAGCATTCTAGGGGATGCTATTGTCTACTATTGTCCTTCTGGGCCATGCTCTTTCCTCTTTGACAGCATGTATGAACTGAAAAGTTGAGTTCTGAAGTCAACTTTTACATACTTATCTATGTTTTTCTGTGAGTTTGAAAAATTATAATTAATTTCTTCAAACTTGTAAAACATTATGTTTATAAAAATAAGGTGAGTGGGGGCCCGGCGGGATGGCTCAGTGGCCTAAAGCCCCTGCTTGGGAAAGCTTGGGCGGCTTCAGGGACCGCGGTTCGATCCCTGGCACCACATGCTGCGCCAGCCCTGCCCTCAGGGTGGGCTGAGCCGGCCGTGAAAATGAGTGAATAAACAAACAAAGGTTCTGAAACAAGAAAAAAAAAAAAGAATAAAACAATTCTTTAAAAAAAAAATAAGGTGAGTAAAAAATACTTGTTTTTAAAGGCCATAGATTTTCAGGGAAGACAGGAATGTGTGCAGGTCATAGGGCCTGATATATGCAGCATTTCATTCCAGGGGGCCTTCTTCTAAACCTTGGAAATAGCCAGCTCAGTGGGTCTGTGAACAACCAGGTTTCATTCTGCAGTTAATATCTCTGTGACTTTTGCCTGGAGTAACTATAATGTAACCTAAATTTCAACACACATATCTAACAGATTTTATACACCTGAGTAAAGTAGGAAGCCTTCCTTTGATCAGGTGAATATATAGCACAAAATGCTTTTTAAAGATCTGGTGGCACTTTCCTGCACTGACTGTCACACAAATTACATGTATGTCAATTAAAATATTAATTTTTCGTATATCTTTACATATTAATTTTACCATACATAAAGTTTAAAACCGATGCAAATGTAAACAAAATACAATGTTTGATGAGAATAGCTAGAGAAGATATTGGAAGGATAGAATGTGACTGAGACCTGGGACGTGATACCATGGTGCACCAACCCTGTGATGGGCAGGCGGAGGTCACTGTAAAGCAGACCTAGAGGGAATTATGTTTTCAGGCAAGAAGTCAGGCACAATCATCTAGGCTCCTGCTCTGAGTGGGAGCTTGAGATCCTTTTTCATATACAAGAAAGTCGACCTTGTATTTCAGAAAGCTGTGGTGGCTTAATCTACAAAACTTGTATCCTTATCATCATTTTTCTTAGAGATTATTTTGGAGTGCTGATATCTTAAAAGTGTCTTCCTTGATTTCTTTTCAGATTTCCAGTGTTCCTTCAGGATTCTTAAGTATGATAGAGGTTTACAAAAGTTGTATGAAAGAAAAGATCTGGTATAAATCACATCTCAGACCAATGAAGGAGTGTCTTTAAAGAACGTTTCCCTGCTTTCATATCACTGAGCCATAAGCTACGGCAAAAAGGAATGTTGTGCAAGTTCTTATAGAAACAGAGACACTGTGTCATTTTTAGTATGGGGCCTATTAAGTGATCATAAATGTATGATACATAAAATTACTTCTTTCATTTACGTATAACAAGCAAGGCATACTTTTCTGGATTCCTTTGTCTTCCTAGAATATGTATTAATATATGTCAAAAGAAGTAGAGTATGGCATTTTATTATGGAAATCTTACAGCGCTATAGATGAACAGAATTGTGTGTAGTGAAAGTGATTAAATAAATTAATAGAGATAAAAGATGCAAAATATGCAGGCACTAAGAGGTAAAAATAATGAAAAATTATGAAAATGTTATAGAAACGATAGAATATCTAAGGGTAGAAACAGAGCACTTCAGTGTACTTCAGAGTAGAAGACGTGGATGAGGCGCGTTCCAGGAATACCGGAATCTGTGGCTCAGCTAAGCTCCAACAGCCTGGCCAGAGCCCCTCACGCTAGCTGACCCCAGTGGAACTTGGAGGAGGTAACAAGACCCAAACACAGGCCCCAATTCCCGAAAGCGGGACTGGAATCAGCATAGCTAGGCAGTCTTTCCTGTTCCCACACTTTCTAAACAACAGAGGAAGTAGTTGAAAGTGCTCAGGCATTTGACTGCTCTTCTCCTTCCTGTTCCCACCTCAGGGCTCCTCCACTGCTCCGCGGGAGCGCTGGTGCTGTTCTGTGGACCACTAGCCTCCCTGAGTCATGGATCACAAGTGAAAGCCAGTTATAGGTATAAATAAAATTGGGATGATCCTGTTCAGAAAGGGATAAATTAAATTCACAAATCAATTGGTCATTACAGAAATTAATAATATGAGGAAAATGCCAACTGAGAATTTTTTAGAAACTGCAGAAAGCATAGTGAGGTGAATATCGTTCCTAAAGACAGATATAATGTCGTAATCTATACGTTATTAGGTAACATAATCATTCAAAGAAGATCAAGTTCAACATTAGTGTTTTAAAAATTGATGATTCTGTAGTACAAAATTATCAAACATAAACCCAATGTTAAGTATAGAAGAAATGTCTTGTAGGGCAAATATACTATATGTAGTATTGTGGGTAGATTGCCATTTTCACAATATTTAAGAATGTAATAGCGATCATAAGTAAATAGCATAATTCACATAATCATTATTAAATATCTGATCTGCAATAGGCAATATATATCTATATCTACATCTATCTATATCTATATTTTTTTGAACTGAGGATTGAACTCGGGCCCTTGCGCTCACCAGGGAAGCACTTATTCTACTGAGCTATCTCTGCAGCCCCCTGTAATACTCATTTTTTTAAATGAATACTAAACTTGGGACACATGCTTTCATAAGTTTTCTATGTTCACGTGGTCTCCTGAGCAATGTCAAGCTCAGTTCAGATGTGGATGCCGCACTCCCTCAGGCAGCATCCTAGACTGCAGAAGTTTGCTGAAGTCTTCATGCTGATCTTGAGTCTCAATATCATTTCTTTTGTGGCACAAATAGCTTTTGAGGTTCAGAACTTCTCCGCTTGTTAGCGGATCATAGAAATAAATGATTAACAACATTTTTAGATGAGAATACTAAATATCCCTCATGGCGTGAACTTTGGGAAGGGCACTAAGTTATTTAATTAACATAAAAGTCCTATTGGAGGGTTGGCAACTAAAACTCATTAAATTTTACTTGGGAATATTTTATTAATGTTATTGTCCATTTCTTGCCTATGCAAACATAGTTAAAGGACAATATTTACATTTTGGCATGGAAATGATTCTGTTTCCTGACAGGCTGGGTTTGAGGATGCAGTGACACAGAAAATATCATAGAGCACAAAACCATGCTTCTGTAATCATAAGAAGTAATGCAATTTCAACCCTTACCCTTGAACATCAAGAGCCTCACAATTTTATGACTTGGCTGGTATCTTAATTTCTCATTTTAACATAGTGCACCTCACAGAAGTTTGCAGCTTGCATGTAACACACTGCAAAAGAGAAAGTGCTAGATAAAGTAAAATGTCCCTTACCTAGTTATCTTTCTTAAAATATTGATTAGTTAGCTAATGATTTTGCTATTTAAAATGTTGGATTATATATAATATATATATATATATATATATATATATATATATATATATATATATTTCTAAAACAATTTGAATGTGTCTATAGACTTGAAGATATTGGCTTTTCTCCTGATAGCAATTACTAGATGTTTAAAAATATATTTGCAATAGTATATAATCAGTTGGTCACTACATTCTTTATTATTATTGTTGTTGTTGTTGTTATTATTATTATTATTATTATTATTATTATTATTATGCCGGCTCAGCCTGCCCTGGGGGCGGGCCTACCACAGCATGTGGTGCCGGGGATCGAACCGCGGTCCCTGACTCCAACTAAGTTTTCCTAAGCAGGCGCTTTAGACTACTGAGCTATCCCGCCAGCCCAATCACTACTGACTCCCTAAAATCGTATGAAAGTAGAATGATAAACTAACTCAGTACCAAAAAATGTTCATCAAGATGGGTAAATTAAGTAAAATTAACATTGAAAGATAGAATGCCAAAAAGTATGACTGAAGAAGTTATTTAGAAAAATACTACACATAAGTAAAATTTTTGAACATAGAGCAAAATATATCACTGTTGTTTACCTCTCAATTTACACTTGCCAAGCAGGTACTGAAGCCGCTGAACTCTCATCTTGGCCCTTGGTTTTCTTATTATTTCTGTTTCAATATATACTTGAGCAAACTAATATTTACAACATTTAACTACTATATGGTGACATGTGCCTGTAGTAATTCTCAGTGGTGAGTCTGAAATGGGAGAGTCCTTGAGCCCACGACCTGACAGGTCTAGGAAACAGTGAGGCCTCTCCCAACAATGACAACAGCGACAACAACAGCGAGTACATTTCCTGCTTAATTCTGAGGAGCCAAGATAGATTACCTAGCACAGAAATCTTCTTACTTCATATGGAGCTGATGTAATCATGCCAGTGACTGCTTGCGACTGGATGAGGATGTCTTTATTGCTTCCATAGATTCAGGTTACTGCTTCCATTTTTCCTCTCTTGCTACCCCTGAACATTAATTACATTTCCTTAATGTTTCAGGCACGTCCCATTAAGATGCTTCTACAAAGTGTAAGTGCAGCCCAGACCCATATCATAGGCACCTCACTAGACTCCTGGAGGCAGAAAATAAAATTAGACCATTTAAACAGATTTCTCCATTCATTTTATGGACTATAACATGAGAAAACCACAGAATTGAAGTTTCTATAATCACTTCGCCTCTGTACTTCGTCTTTATAGAACCATCAGCGTACTATGCTCATCCTTTAGTGTGGAGGGAAAATTAGACTCAAATTATTTACCTTACTTGTAGAGTATCATGAACAAAAGTGGAGTTACCTAATTTCTAATTAACCACGCTGCTTATTACATAAATTGAGTATCTCAATATCCATTTATTCCATGTCCAGTGAATTATAGATCTTCATTCATCATTGTTTGGTTTTCTTGCTGCAATCCTACCTATGAAACAAGAGAAAGAATGGCTGTAACGAATGAAAGCTACCCCAAGGAGTTCATTCTACTGGGCTTTGCTAACCGACCTCGGCTGGAGCTCCCTCTCTTCATGATTCTCCTCATAACATACCCCATGGCCATGACGGGAAACATCACCATCATCCTGGTGTCCAAGGTAGACCCCCATCTCCACAGCCCCATGTACTACTTCCTCTCAAACCTCTCCTTTCTGGACATGTGTTACACCACAAGCATTGTCCCTCAGATGCTCTTTAACCTAGGCCACTCTAAGAACATCAGCTACACTGGGTGTGTAATTCAGCTTTATGTCTTTAGTGTAATGGGTGGGGCAGAATGTCTGCTCTTGGCTGTTATGTCCTTTGACCACTATGTGGCCATCTGCAGGCCTCTGCACTATACCCTCATCATGAATCAGCGCATCTGTCTCTCACTAGTATCCACTGTGTGGTTGGGTGGAATGGCATATGCTTTCTCAGAAGCCACACTTACACTACAGCTGCCACTGTGTGGTGTGAATAAACTGGATCATTTGTTGTGTGAGATTCCAGTTCTGATCAAGACTGCCTGTGGTGAGAAGGAGACTAATGAACTTGCACTCTCTGTGGTGTGCATCTTTATGTTAGCTGTTCCTTTGTGTTTAATTCTTGCTTCCTATGCTAGTATTGGACATACCATATTTAAGATGAAATCTTCAGAAGGAAGGAAAAAGGCTATTGGGACATGTTCCTCTCACCTCCTTGTGGTTTTTCTATTTTACGGTCCAGCCATCAGCATGTACCTTCAGCCCCCCTCTTCCATCTCCAAGGACCAGCCCAAATTCATGGCTCTCTTCTACGGGGTGGTGACTCCTACCCTCAACCCCTTCATTTACACGCTGAGGAATAAGGATGTGAAGTGGGCACTAAAAAAGCTGGTGAGGGGCATTTTCAGCTACAAGTGAAATTTGATAGATATGAAAGTATGAAACATTTATAATAGATTTAACAGGATTCTCTAATAATTCAAGTCATAGTAAACATTTGTGTTCTCCAAAACATCATATTTTATGTTCTTTCTAATCACATTATTAAGCGTTATATTTAACTCATATTTACCAGTAATCCATTAGCAATTTAATATTATAGTAGTGTGCATTGAAATTTTGCAGTGTTACCTAGCTTAGCATTTAACAGCTTAATATTCCAAGAAATTTTTGTAAAAATAATACAGGAGGGATCTGTGAGATAGCTCAGTGGTCTAAAGAGCCTGCTTAGGCAAGCTGAGGCAGGCAGTGGGGACCCTAGTTCAGTCCCCAGAACTGCATGCCACACCAACCTTGCCCACAGGGCAGGCTGCACTGGCCAAAAGAAAAACAATAACACAGCAATTATTTATCAGTTATCATTCAATAGATGTCACCTAAGAAGCAAGTTGTCACACTTTAGTGTGACCCAAATCTTGGTGCACACTCTGTGTAAAGCACTCTCTAAACTCAAATAGGTATGGATTTCATAATCTGATCTCCCCAATTTTATGCTAACATTAATTGAAAACATAAGTTTTAGCCTTATATTTTCAAATAATTGGTTATTAAATGCTAAAAGGAATGGAATAAACATAAAACTTTTCTATGTATCTCTTTTTCTGGGTCTTCAAGATGCATGCTGTTTCTAATATCATATCATTGATTGCTATTCTCTCTCCCAAGTAAAAGTCTGTTTAAAAATAACAACAATAATAAAAAAGAATAGGAGACAAGAAAAAATGCTATAGGGTCATTTTGCTACAATTTATGGCTAAATTCCTAAATTTATGTGTAAAAATGCATAATTATTTTTTTCACATTCAATATGGATTTAAAATTTGTATCAATGACTTATGGAAAATACATGTTCCCGGTTATGACTTAGGCATTTGCTATTCAGAAAGATAGTGATGTTAAGCTCAAGTGTCTATGTTATAGGGAATAATATCATTAAGCTTCTCTTCTGGAGGGCTAACAACTTAAATTGGCAGACCAAAAAATTAGAGCAAAAGAAGGACTACAAGGATAGCCAATATTTTGGCTCTTGCCCTTCAGTGTCAGTGAGGACTCAGGACATGAGAGAATCTGTACTGTAACATGCTGTAATTCAGTGGTGTCCTAAATTTTCTGTTCAAGAACATTATGGAGCTACAGAGGAAAGTGATTGGCGATGTATAATGTGCCTAAGGACAGTCACCTAGAGAGAAAACATTTTTTCAGGCTTTCACAGAGAACGAATTGGTCAAGCAGTGGCCATGACTCATCCTGGGGGCTGACACTGACAAAAGATCTACAAACACCCATACATGATTTCAGGGTAAATCCTGAGGGGACTTGAATGACCTTGTTAGATACAGAGATTACATTATTTGTTAGATAGTTTTGCTTTACCTTGGTCTTAACCATCCAGCAGAAAAGTCTAACCATGGGGTATAAAAAGTAAAGCCACATTAATATTCCTTTTAATTAATTTTTTCTTACTTTCTTTTCGTGAGGTCTCACTAAGTCTCTAAGGTGCTCAGGCAGGATTCTAGCTTAGAGTCATTCCCCAGCCTTTCAAGAGTGTACAGGTATATACCAACCTCCTAGCAGAATGTTTTCATATTATCATTGCTTATTTTCTTTATTATAAGGTCTTCAAAGTTTACGTATGGTCAGCATTTGTGGAAATTTGTTTCTTTTTCATTCATAACTATTCTTCAACTGAAAGAAGTATGTTCCTTTAGAGTGTTATTATCATTTTATTTATCTTTTAAAAGTTGACATATACATCATGCTTCTTTGCCTTTCTAAAGCCATGACTCCACAATACAGTTCCTCATGTTGTGGTGACCCCAAACCAAAAAATAATTTTGGTGGCTACTTCAAAACTGTAATTTTGCTACAGTTATGATTCAGAATGGCTTTAGGCGACCCGTGTGTTTTGGTTGTTCGACCTCTGCCGGGGTCGTGAGCCACAGGTTGAGAATCGCTGCACTAGGATATTGTGAAGTATGTGTTTATTGTGGAATCATTAAACTGTTGAAACCTTTTCAGTTACTAAATTCAATGTTTTTTCCACCTTTTAACCATATTCAAAGAGATGACAGAAATGTATAACTATGAATCTAAATCAATATTCACCAAGGACTAACAGCCACAAAGTAGGACCAAGAATAGGATACATGTGATTGAGAGGTGAGATTGGCTGGAGGGAGAATTATGATATATGAGGCAACAGGTAATGCATGAAGTGAAACAGTTTTGTGCTTAAGGACAAGGATACATGGCATAAAAATAGGATAAATCCACTCTAGCAATGGGAAACATTTTGAACTCTACTTCTAAAGTGTTATTGGTTTTGTTATATAACTAGAGACTATGCTTCTATGATCCAAGGTACAAAATCAATATTCACTATGGCTTGTCAATTTCTTAATTGCAGTTAAAGCTATCATTATTGCTAATTGTATGACTATAGCTAGGGTGCCACATCTGTTTTAATCAGTAGTTTGATCTTGTGTAGCAATATTGAGAAACAACTTCACCAAAACCATATAGCAAAAGGCTGAAGACTAAGCCAGACATAAAACAACATCCCACTCTGAATTGGGAAGGTGGAATCACGGGAAAGACACAGACCAGGAATTTCTAATACAGAGTAATTATCCTTGAAGAAAAGACAATTACAAGAGAGTTTTTGGTATTAGGGATATAGATATCTATTACCTAGCTCACAAGGATCATTGCAGAAAACTAAATAAAATATTTAAATAGAAAATGCTAAGAGGAGGTAGCAAAATGCAAACTCAGGCTTTAACCTAGAATAAGTTGAGAAAATATCAGAATAGAAACAATTGAAAGTCACATACCTGAAATTTCTGAAATGATGTTAACTGAAGTAATTAAACAGCTTTGTCAGGCTATCAAGAAATTTAAATGAGAAATAATTAGTCAAGTAAGAAAATAAATGAAAGGTATAATGAGTTCTTTAGCATATCTAAAATTAATTTAAAAAAGCAAAGGAGCATAGGTAATTGTTGGAAACATTGAATGGACAATATAGGAAAGGATTAGCATGCATTAAACACTTTCAGTGAGACATTCAGGAAGTTAAAATTTCATTTGAATGCATGGAAAATGTGCTCCAACATAAGTGAAAACAGAGTTTCAGAACTTGAAGACAAGATGATAGATAACAATTCCAAAAGCAATAATCTCTGAAAACAATAAGGATAGAGGAAATAACAACTGAACAGGATGAAAGATAATGTAAAGAAAAGCAAAGTAAGACTAATAGATGTCAGTGAAAAAGCAGGAATCAACAACTAATGAATTTCCTGTAGAATTAAAATACACCTTTTTAGAAGAGTGACGTGACTCAAATAACTTTTCATGAAATAGAAGAAAAAATATAGTTCTGAATCGATTCTATGAAACTAGTATGGGTCTATTTCTTATTTAAATTTTTTCAATAGCCTCATTGTCTACAAAAAACAGATAATGAACACTAAAAGAAAATTACAAAGTAAAAATCTTTGATACACATAGTAGAACATGTTAAATGTGATTCTAACAAACGAAGTCCAATAACATATTGAAAAGTTCATCTACCATGACCAAATTGATTTTATTTTATTTTTAGAGGAGGGCTAAAGTCCTATATAGGAAAATTTATTGTATTTACCTTTTTAAAAATTTTTAATGAGAAAGAAATAGGAATGGGATAGTTTCATAACAGGTTAGCACATGAATGACAATTAATGCATTGCATATTATTGTCTTTGTAGTATTTGTTCAGAATACAAGATATAGACTTGATATCTTGTATAGTGTTTCCCCCATCCACTTCTGAATACACATTGTTTTCAGTAGCATATGTGTCATTTTCTAAAAAGACCTCATAATAGTCCACAGGTCATGCTTAACTATTTGCAAGAAAACAGAAATTACCCCATGCATATTATCTGACTAAAGTGCAATGAAACTGGAAATAAATGACAAAGAAAACCACAAAAACCTCATAAATATGTGGAAACTAAACAATGTGATCCTCAGCAACCAATGTGTTTCAGATGAAATTAAATAAGAAATTAAACAATATCTACAAGCTAATGAAAATTCAAACACAGCTTGCCGAAATTTATGAGATGCAATGAAAGTAGATTTAGAGAGAAATTTACAGCTGTGAATACACACATGAAGAAAACAGAATGGGAACAAATAAATACTCTAATGCTACACCTCAATCATCTAGGAAAGAAGGGCAAGGCAAACGCAAATCCTGAAGGGGAAGAAGTTACAAAGATTAGGGCAGAAATTAATTCAATTGAGACAAAGAAAACAATACAAAGAATTAATGAACCAAAAAGTTGGTTTCTTTGAAACATTAAATAAAATTGATAAGCCCCTAGCTAACCTCATCAAAAAGAAAGAAAAAACCCAAATTCAAGCAACAGGGTATGAAAAGGATGAAATTACCAAAGACCCAATGGAGGTTCAAAAGATCATTAACAGCTACTTTGAGAATGTTTCCTCTCATAGACTTGAAGGCACAGATGAAATGGACAGATTCCTAGAAAGGTACACTTTACCAACACTGAATCAGGAAGATATAAGAACTCTCAATAACCCAAACTGGTTTTAAGTGAGGTGCAAACGTGATCTGTGGGAAATCAAAGAAGGAGAAATGAGGCCTACTTGCCTTCTTCTGAGACCATAAAGTAGAAAGGGAGTAGGTTGTACTTCTTAGGCAAAACAAAGGGATGATGGACTGTTTCAGGTTTTGGGAAAAGTAATAACAGCTGATCCAGTTGTTCACCAGAACATGTCATTTAAATATGATAGAAGATCGATGTATCTTGTGCTACTCTAATTGATTGTGCCTGCTTTTAAATGAAAATAAAAAAGTAGGATGAGCCAGATGATTGATGCTCTTCTACCTACTAGAGGCAAGACTGCCCTATGTCAGCTCCCTACTACTTATCTGTTTCACTTTCATCCTCATTTACCCCCAGATCATGGAAACAAATGAACTGGACTAGGTCACGACAAGTGATAGCTGGGTAGGGAAAGAACAGAGTGGGCAGGTTCCCCCAGGTGTCAGTGGGCAGAGACCTGCATGGGCATAGACTACTATTCTACGAGTGCAGTCAGAACAAGGACTTCAGGGGTAGAGAAACTCTAGACAGAGAAAGGACTTAAGATCAGGAAAGTCAGAGCAGAGAACTAAAAAACTCAAAATAAAGAAAAAACAAGGGACTAGGAAAATCCCTTCCTAAGCAGAAAAGGTAGTGTGTAATCAACAGAGAGCAAAAGAAAAGGAGGGAAAGTCAAACATGAGTATGTGCCGAGAACTTTCAGAAAAGAAAACAAGGGCAAAATGACCAAAGGAAAAGGAAAAAAAAAAAAAAAAAAAAAAAACCAAGAAAAAAAAAAAAAAAAAAAAAAAAAAAAAAAAAAAAAAAAAAAAAAAAAAAAAAAAAAAAAAAAAAAAAAAAAAAAAAAAAAAAAAAAAAAACAGCCAGGGTAAAATGGAAAACAAAACAAACGAGCAAACAACAACAAAAACTATGACTGAAAAAACTTTCTCAGCCAGGGTAGTAAGAAAAGACAAAATGAATAAATTAAATAAATGAAATAAAGTTAGTGTTTAAAGAAAAGCATTCTCAGTCATAGTCAAAATCAAAATAAAAGTGAGGACTTAAAATAAAAATGAGGGGCTAGTGAGATGGCCCAGCGCTCTCAGTGCCTGCTTAGGCAAGCTTAGGCAACCTCAGGACCACATGCTGCACCAGCCCCAACCCCCGGGAAGGCTGGGCCAGCCACAAATAAATAAATAAATAAATAAATAAATAAATAAATAAATAAATAAATAAATAAAATAGTGCACACCTGCACTCAGAAGGCTGAAGCAGGAGGATTGGTGTGAGTTCGAGACCAGCCTGGGCTACAAAACTGAGCTCAAGGCCAGCCTGAACTGCATAGTGAGACCCTGTCTCAAACAGACAAAAAATAAATAAAGAAAATTAAATTAAAATAAAAGTGAGAATTCAGCATTAAAGTGAAAATGAGTTGTTCTCTCAGAATGCCACAGGGAGAAACAGAATGAGGAAAAGACAGACAAGGGACAAGAGCTGACCTCAGGCAGAGACCTGTTTGACTGATGTCACAGGACCTGAACAACTACAGTAGGGCACTTATTTTTATGTCTGCACAGTTAGTTTCACAAGACACAGGTTGCCTAGCTGCTGATGTCCGAAATTGCCCAACTAGGATGTTTCGCTCAAGACTGATGTAGACTGACTGCTTTAGGCACTGTGGCCTTGTGCTGCCTTTACACATATGACCAATTTCCAGCCACTCTCAACAGAAAGCTTAGCAGCAGCTAGATTAATAGGGTCAATTTTGTTGATTGATACTTTAGGTGAATAACGTCAGGCTGCTTTGAAAGTACAGTCTATTTGTGGTTACGCTTTTGATCCTGCCCCTTACCTTGCTGGTGCTATATGCCAGTGTAAGTGAGCTGTTTTGCCACAGGGAGTAAGGGACAGTCCCAGTGTTTACCACTAAAGGGAAAATATTTGTAGGAATTCACAGGGAATAAGGGAGAATCCCAACCTCTGTCAGTATTTTATTGGTTAGGCTTTGGGTCTAATATTGTTATAATTAAGGAAATACATTTTCAGGGATTGATGGAAACTTGTGCAGACAGTCACGGGGAGTACTAGAGAATTAGAGGTGGTCCCAACCTGTGTCGGTGTTGTAAAAATTAAGGAAAAACATTTGCAAAGATAAGATGTGTTTTGCTGCAGAAAATTTCCTCAAGCCCAAGCAATATTTTGTATAGATAGTATATTGCTTGCTGTCAATTCTTGGCCACAATATACCTATCCTTTTTTTTTTTTTTTGCAGAAACTGGATGGACTTTGAAGCAGTATGAGTTATGTAGAGTCTCAGAGAATATTTAAGCTGTTTCCTGTGGTTATCTGGGAACCCTGCTGGTATAAGGGCAGATTTTGTTTGTGTGTCATAAGAGAAGGATAGATAGTATCAATACTTGTGGAGGAGTATAACTCTGGTTTCCTTACTAATGAAAGTTTAACCCTAGAAGACAACTGAAGAAAACTACCCAGGAGGCTACAAATCTCATTCATCAAGGAGGGTTGCCTTATGAGGGACTTTGGATGTGCCCTCTGGTGTGGGGGTGACCGATGATCACAAGTATGTCCCCTTCAGCTAAAATGAACCAGAGTGATATTAACCTGTTATGCCTCATGGCAGTTATGGGTACCTCCTGAGAACTGGGACAGCTCTATTCTCAAAAAGTCAGTACAGATATGTTGCAGTCATTGGTGGAGGTACAGTCATTAAAGTATAAAGGGTAGAATGACTACACCTGCATACTCCCCTGGGAATGAACAGTAGTGACTGATGTTTAGATATTGTTGTTAAAACAATGACAAAGACTTTGCGGGAGACCTGTTAAGGAGAACTGAAGCCTAATTGGCCTCTTGTGAGCACAAATAAGAAAGAGAGCAGGTTGTGCTCCACAGACAACACGCAGAGATGATGGCGTGTTGCAAGTTCTAGGCAAAAGTTAATAAAGTTGAGATTTGGTACTTTCTATAAACATATAATTTAGTTCTTATAGGAGGCAGATGAGTCTTGTCTGACTCCAACTGATTGTACTCACGTCTAAGGGAATAAAAACAAGACAATCCAGATGCTAGAGGCTCTTCTGCCTACTAGAGGCAAGAGCCCCTGGCTACTCTCACGTTGAAATATTTGGTGTCTGCTTGGTTTTCATCCTCACTTACCCTCAGGTCACAGGGATGTATTTTCAGGACTTAGGCCTCTATAAGCGGGACATGGGTGAGGAGAGACCAAGTGAGCTGGTTCTCCATGTACAGAAGCTAGACAAGGGACCTGGGATGGACATAGATTGGCTTGCTACAGGTAGTGGAAGAACAGGGACAAACTTATAGCACTATTTTGCTGTAATGGTTATGAAAAGGTAATTAATAGGAAGAGGTTTGTCACGTATAGTGAAACACAAGTAAGTAGTTGCTTGTATAGTCATCTATCTATACGAATTAAATAGATCTCGGTATGTATCAAGATCATTTCCTCAAGACTGCTAGGTAAAAGTGGACAGTCTTAAAAGTTGTATGTTGTCAGTTTTAGGGGACAAAAGAAAGTGTGCACTTTCAGGGAATAAATTTTAAATGACTAATACTCATTGTGCATTGAAGTTTGAATTTATGTTAGCATGAACTTTCTACATATTGCTGGTCAGGTAAAGCAGCATTTTCTAAGCATATACTGTCATTTTTACTATAACATGAGACAGTATTTACTTATTTTATCACCCTAAGGCAGAAATTATCTAGGTTTCCATCTAATGTCCCTCCTTAAAACAAACTCTGATACACATTTCCCTGCTCCATTAAATTTAACACTTCTTTAAACAATCCTCATGTTTTACTCACCTCTGAGACTCTTCAAAAATTAGAATTCTAAATATTACATTTTGAAAAGACAGTGGATGCAAGAATTTTTAGCTGTTTTAATCATTCCACTAAGAATAGGGTATGATTCCACTTTTTTAGATTAAAGGATATCTGTAATGTAGAAAACTATAGTCTTAAATATCTTAATCTGTAAGTTTATGAATTTCCTAAGTTCAAGCTTGCGCTACTTTTAAATGTAAAATGTTTTGTCTTTGTTTTAATGGAAGGCTAAAGAGTCTAAGATGAAACCTGAAGAATCTATCCTGTAAGCGAGGAGATGACATCCAAGTTGAAGGAAAACACTGGAGCTCCTCCACAGAACAGAAACTGCAGAAACAGATACTTTTTCCCACTTTTCCTTCATACCATCCAGAGAATGAGCCACCTAGAGTGGGTATTCTATACCCTAGGATGAAAAATTGCTAAGCCAATTTAGTAAAAACTCTAAACTCATCTGGTTGACACCATAAATCAAACATTGTACTGATTAATATGATTTAGGATCCATTATTTGTTATTCAGGAAATTATTTACATGGGAAAATGAAAGAGGATAGCTTGGTCAAATGAAATTTCTAATTTTAAATTTTTTACAAACCTAAGTAGTGATTTCCATGGTGGATTTGCTAGTTTACACTCCCACCAATAATGTTAAAGCATTTCTTTTAGCCTACAGCCTCACCAGCATTTGTCATAATGTGATGTATTGATGACAGACATTTTTCGAGCAGTAAGATGTCTCAGTGTTTTAATTCACATCTCCATAATGACCATCAGTGTTGAACATTTATACTTCCCAATAGTACAGGTAGACAATAAGTACATGTTCCATTTTCAACATATAAATTTAATACAAATAACATACAGGGACCTAACAGTGTCATCAACTAAAAATAAATTTGTGTGAATTTTAAAGTTTTCACAGCTTGTTAGTTCTTTCATACTGTTAAAACCCTATCTGAAGCCTATTAATATAGAAACAAGAGCAATTCATTTTTCACAGTTCTGCATGAACATACAGGTTTACAGCCTGACACAGGCCTTGTCTTCACACTGGCAGTAATAGCTTGTCCCTGGATCCTCTGGAAGGAGCTACATGTGCTCACATGGGGAAGACCAGTAGGACCCAAAGGACAAAGTTCTGCATCAAACACATCCCAGGACCCTAATCCCATTAAAGAAGGAGAAGCCATCATTGCCTGATTAATTTCCATGTAAATTTGTCTTATGCAAATCATACGGGATAATATTTTTTAACATATTTCTTTTTTAAAGCAGAATATAGATTAACTTTCTTAGAAAAACTTAACTTTGGGCATGGATAGTACAGTTTTTGATCATCGTTTGAATCTAAATCTCAATACAATATGTGCTTTCTTAGGATATCAACTTACTTTTAATTCCAAAAATACAAATGTTTCTTACATTATATTTTCACATTCAACAGGAATTCCTGTTTTAATTCATGCACAGAAATGTTGCCAGGTTAGAAATCATTACTAGTATCACTTCCTCATCATCTTTAGAAGGTAGTGTTGAAATAATTATCTCCTTTTTTTGTATTCTTTGTAATATCTTGTTTTAAGTTGCATTTATGTCTGCTGATAATAATTGTTTTTATTTTGTTTTTGATAATACAAACTGATTATGTGCATCATGGGCAGTTGACACATGTACACAATTTACCTTAATTCTTTAATATTTAATAATAAACTATACTGCAAGTTATTATTTATACATATAAACAACAAATTATTTATATTAACACTAAAATAGTAGGCAAGAGTTATAATTGTTTATTTTAATGTCTGGCATCTACTTTAAATGATGCTCACAAATTTGTTAGACTGGGACTGAGCAGTGTTCCAAGGCTGTACACTGACTTTGTCCATGCCTGCAGGGAATGCAGAAATGTTTCTTAGATTATCTTTACTGTGATACTCTTACAGAACACCACTGGACCAGGAAACAAGCTGCTGTACCTTTAACCAGTGACATTAAAAGCATGGGTTTTGTATGCCACTAAGGCAGCCAGCATTTAAGAGTAGCATTTACTTTAAAAAGAAATCAAGAGCCAATGAGATGTCTCAGTGATCTAAAGCCCTTGCTTAGGCAACCACAGGGACAGCACTTCAGACCCCAACACCACATGCTGTGCGAGCTCCACCCTCAGGGGAGGCTGAGCAGGCTATAATATAAAAAAAGAAATTGATAATTTTTTGGGCTTAGAGATGCAGAGTAAATCTTGACTTCCTTTAAGTCTGTGTAAAGTTTTGTTTCAGATTCCTGCTCAGATCTGCATATGTGAAACATGGGGGAACTATCTGTCTGAAAGTTGGCAAGTCAAGGAAGAGTTGTCCTAAATTATGTAAACCAATTCATCTCGCTTCAGGCCTGAGAGCATCAATACATGAGATACACAAGGGACATCCAACTACCAATGAGCATCCGAAGTCTCTCATTATTGACTACACTTGTAGTTAACTTGTATTCCAGGCCAGCCTGTATAAAAGTGAGGCTTTCTCAAACAGGGACACTCATGCACACTGATCAGAGCAAACAATAAGGACTTCTGTTGTAAAGCCACACTGAAACATCAGAAGAACATACTTACTCAACAGCCATATACAAGGGGCTAGTGTTTCTCCTTTGTTGGCCAGTTTTATCCTCAAAACTAAGCCCTTCTAATTACTGAAGCTGCAGTCTATTTTCCAGATTTATTTACTTTGTAGCTATGAAACCATGCCACATAGGTGTTCTAACTCTGGCATATGTTTGTATGTAGGCTTGTCCATGATGAGACAAACAAACTTCCCAGGCCAAGCTAGGTTCCCCACTTCCTGTTTGGAAGGACTGCCTTAGACCTCACCAGGCACTAGTGGGAGCTATACTGATAAAAACTTGCATACAATTGCTATGGCAATCAGTTTGAAAAAATGCATTTATACTATAATTTACATTGATATACTTTACTATTGATACAGAACAATTTTCAAATATTTCCAAGGGGCAGCGGGATAGCTCAGTGGACTAAGCACTTGCTTAGGCAAGCACAGGGGTCAGGGTTCAATCCCCAGCACCACATGCTATGCCGGCCCTACTCTCAGGTTGTGCTGAAGTGGCAGTGAAGTCCAGGCATGTTGGCGCATGCCTGTAATCCCAGCCCTGGGGAGGCTGAAAACAGACAGATCACTCAGAATCTGAGCTGCATAGAAAAAATTTTTTAAAAAATTCCAAAAGATGCCCGTCCAGATGTAGATTAGCTGAATATCACATGAAGAATTATCATTGGGTATATAAGAAACCTTACACATTTTGTAAGATTATATAATTTGAGATTAATGTAGAAGGCCAAAGTAAGTTGTTATTTTTAATATATAAAAATTCTACTCATTAAGCAATTTTATTTGATGACTCCAAATTATCACTTGGAACAAAAAGTGCCCCTGACCAGCTTGTGTAAGGCAGACCTCATGTCCTTATTTTTTAGGGTGTAGATGAAGGGGTTAAGAGTAGGAATCACAACCCCATAGAAGAGAGCCATGAATTTAGGCTGGTCTCCCGAGATGGAGGAGGGGGGCTGAAGGTACATGCTGACAGCTGGACCATAAAATAGTAAAACTACAATGAGATGAGAGGAACATGTCCCAAAGGCCTTTTTCCTTCCTTCAGAGGATTTCATCTTAAGCACAGCACTTCCAATGCACATGTAGGAAGCTAGAATTAAGCATAGAGGAATAGCTATTATAAAAATGCAAGTTACAGACAGTGCAAGCTCATTAGCCTCTTTTTCGCCACAGGCAGTCTTGATCAGAACTGGAATCTCACACAACAAGTGATCCAATCTATTGGCACCACACAATGGCAGCTGCAGTGTAACAGTGGCCTCTGAGACAGCATAGATAACGCCAATCAACCACACTGTGGATACTAGGAGAAGACAGATGTGCTGATTGATGATGAGGGTATAGTGCAAAGGCCTGCAGATGGCCACATAGCGGTCAAAGGACATAACAGCCAAGAGTAGACACTCTGTGGCCCCTGTTGTGCTGAAGACATAAAGCTGTGCTGCACACCCCACATAGCTGATGGTCTTCTTGGAACTCCCCAGGTTAGAGAGCAGCTGAGGGACAATGCTTGTGGTGTAACACATGTCCAAAAAGGAGAGGTTGGTGAGGAAGAAGTAAATAGGGATGTGGAGATGCGGGTCTACCTTGGACACCAGGATGATGGCGATGTTTCCCATCATGGCCATGGGGTATGTTATGAGGAGAATCACGAAGAGAGGGAGCTCCAGCCAAGGTCGGTCAGCAAAGCCCAGTAGAATGAACTCCTCAGGGTGGCTTTCATTAATTACTGTCATTGTCTTCAATTTGCTTCACATAGTAGGAAGGTAACAAAAATGTAGTGTTCTGAAGAATGGTAATATATATTTTTTCATTTATTATCTCATAATACAAGATAGAGTACAATAACTTTGGTACAATATTGTAATTAGTGTTGATCAAGTCAGTAAATTTCTCTAAGGTGAAATATATTTAGTTCAAAGAGTAAAATCACTATTCCAAAATGAAATTTTCTCCCCTATAAGAAAAGGCCATATCTTAGAATTCTGATGAAAATTTATTATAATTATGTAAGAGCTCTGAAAACACAAAAATAATGTCTTAAATTTAGCTTGCTTTGAAATCAGTGGAGAAGGCTAGTAAATTAATGTTTTCTCCTGGCATTTAATGTACTAGCCATGGTATGGAACTTCAGATAATACTTTCTTTTTCAGAGCTATTTCTGTAATGCAATACTGAATTAATAAAAGTTTAAAATGTTGAGAGCAATGGTAGGAGAAAAAGAAAGGTAATCGAATGCATTCAGGCTAATCCCCTTCCCTTGCCCAGGAATACCTATTTACTGAAATAATTATAACATTCCTTTGGAGAGAAAATGACTTCAGCATTAAACAATGTACCTGAGCTACTCAAAATTTAGCAGATAGTCAATACATATTTTGAACATTGATTTCTTCCTTTATGTAAGAAAGTCATATAACTGCAGTGTCAGAAATTTCTCCGTGCTCAAGGGTTTTATGTAATTTTATTCTTGTATAACTAAGTTACTATGGACATTGCCAATTTAATCACTACATGAAATTTTATTTATTCATTCATCTTGTAAATTTTTACATTTGTATGAATTTGTACATTTATCAGTAAACTATTTATTATGTAATTATAAATATATATTTTAATTCCAAGTAACTGCTATGAAGAAAAACATCAATTTTCAATATATGCTCTTGAGTCTGCTTTGGATTAGAATTATTTTATAGTTTAGGACTAATATAATCCTGGAGTTTTCAAATAATAGGTATTTTTAAATAATAAAGTCTAGTAGTTGAACAATATAGAATTTTTAAAAATATTACTTATGTAGTGAGGTTTCTGTTCATGTTGTTCCTATCCCTTAGTGGGACACAGTGTGTACAGGAAATAAAGTATCCTCTGAAAGCAGTCATATAGGCATGTAAAGTTAACATAGAGTCCTGGTGATAAAATTCAGTTGCTTTATAAGTCACTTGGTGGTTAAGTGTACCAACTGTATTCTGAAGTCTACAAAGCACAGTTTTGCTGTTATTTGATGTTAAGTCCTCAAGATTGTTTTGTAATCTTGAGTCATAGGTCATAAAAAGCTACAAAGCTAAGAAATGAAACTTTCCTCTTATTATATCTGGTCCTAGATCAGAAGTGTGCAATCGCAATAATAAGTCATAATAAGGCCAACTTTTTTTTTTTTTGTCTTTTTGAGACAGGGTCTCACTATGCAGTTGAGGCTGGCCTTGAGCTCACTTTTGTAGCCCAGGCTGGTCTCAAACTCGCACCAATCCTCCTGCCTCACCCTCCCGAGTGCTGGGATTACAGATGTGAGCCACTACGCCCAGCTTTAAGGCCAACATTTTCTTCTTTTTTTTTGGTTAGGGGAAGGACTAGCTCAGTCTGCCTTAAAGGCAGGGTTGGTGTGGCCTGTGGTAGGGCGATCAAAATGTGGTTCTCTACACCTGTCTAAGCTTGCCTAAGCAGATGCCTTAGACCTATCTTGCCAGCCTCATCAACTAATTTTTAATAAGCCTGCTTTCCAATAAAATTTCTACATCCAATGAATGAATTATCACCTACCATCACATCCTATAATCAAATGGGAATCATAATATTTATACTTTAGGAGGTTGTTAGCTATTCCTGTAGTTTGCAACTAACTGGGAAGTTTCTAAAGATCAAGGACTAAACAATGCCTGAAATGTGATTGTGAAATGTTAATATTTCAAGTTCATAATTTCAGGATTCCACAGATGACATTTTTACTTTAAAAATGAACATTGAAAGGGTTGAGGTCTTACACCTTTTTTGAATGATGTTAGTAAGGGTTATTTTTAGTACAATTTATGAATGAAGGAACATATGTTGGCCAATATTGCAGATAGATACAGTAATCATGATATAGATTAATTATATTCTGAACAAAAGCACTAAACAATTCCTATCTTTCCACATTATTATGTTGTCAACTCCGATGATTTACTCATGTCGTTTCTTTTAGTATTTTAGAGAACCATTTTACATATGATACAATATGACTTTGTCAGAGTCATAATATCTCTAATGATATTCACCTCAATATTGTTTAAGCAATTTGGCTAACTTGTATGGTTTTAAAATTTTCTCCTACCTTTCTTTGTTCTGAATTGTCAGCATTCCTGTCAAAAGATAAAATTAAAATGTATTTATTTATAGATAAAATTGCTTTGCTTTGTCATTTATGAAGGGAAACCTATATTTTATGGAAGGCCATAAGCTTTGGACACTGAGAACAAGAGAAAAAATGAAAAATAGTAACTAGTGAACAAGGTACTGACTTAGTTTCCTTTTTATAATGATTAAATCAGAAGAACTGTTCCTAATTTGCAGACTGTCCTGGGAAAAATCCTCCCATCTCCTGGTCTTTTGGGGAATCCATCTGATCTTTGAATCTTCAGTGTGTTTTAGTGGCGTTTTGTTATCTGTTTCCAATTTAGCTTATCTGGCTTGTTAGAAACAACTGGAGTAGCAGTGTCCAAATCTGGTCTGCAGAGAAATGCCAGCTTGAGGACGAGTCACTCTGTTGAGCTGTGAAGTGTGCGTGAATGCCATAACTCGGACTCTAACTCATATGGTCACAATATCCCACTACTTTTGCATTCTGGACTAAGTGGTTTTTGAAATTATACTTCTGGTGATATTTTCATCATTCTCAATGCACAGGCATTTATGTTCCAGTCTCTAAAGGTTCTTTCACAAAATGTGCAGACTGATCTGCTCACTGCTTAGCATCTTCTTTCTTCACTGCAGTGTGTCTTATTCTTCTTTTTCAGCACATGTAATATTTTATGTTCATCATACTTCTTTGCGTTATGCAGTGAAGATCATATGAATAAACAGAAGGTATTTTATTGTCCATGAAAATATGTGGATGAAACATATGGACTAACAAGTCTGTGACAAATTTGACTTTGTAGTAAAATTACTTTTCGTACATACTCAGGTGTTTGTCTGCTTTGTTCTTCATTTAAGTGTTTAATCCATCAGACATAGTATTTGTTGAAATTTAAATGTATCTATTATTCTAAGAGAATGGCAATTACAAAGAAAAATCTACTTCGTCCTGGCATTACTGAAGTATTTTTCCTTTTTCTTTGTTTTTTGGGAGGGATACTAGAAATCAAACTCAGGACCTTGGGCTTGCTAGGTAAGCGCTGTGCCACTGAGCTACATACTTGGTCCTGAAATACATATTGGAAAGTGTGGAAAAGACCGTTGGATGAAATGGTCTCTATCTTTTATGTACATATTGTACACTATGATTACCATATATTCCAGTTTAGTAAAATTATATATGGCTCCACAAAACAGGTCTTTTGCTTACCTTACATTGATCCACATCATCAAAGAAAACCTATGAGGTTATTATAATTTACATTAGAAATTTTCATATTTTCAGAGGAAAAGCTGTAGTACATAAACAAGTACAGATCATAAGAATCAACTTAAAATTATTTTTAGTTCATATGATGTACTAACAAGAATAAATATAAGCTAAGAAGATAATAGTAGGAAATACACACAATGCTTTATGGGTGTGCTGTCTTTATGCTCTTCATGAAATCTCTTGGGTATGGTTTTCAAACTGATATTCACTTATCGTTGTCCCAACTGGGCTAGTAGAGAATGTTCCCTGGGAAAAAATGTCTTTATGGAAATGTTTCTCATGTACAATTGGATGACCACTGAATTAGGTTAAAAAAAAAAAAAAAGTCTTCTATGTTTATATGTATTCGAGAGCAAACTCATTCAGTTTCCTAAGACGATAAAAAACTATTTTATTTGTGGACTTACATTGGTAAATGTATGTATGCCTACAACATTCTCCTCTCTGAACAGGTTACGTGGACCACCACGAGGGAATCGTGGGCAATGACTGTCCTAGCTTCTGCAGGATGAAAAGGGTTACAGTTGCTAACCAGCAATTACAGACACTCTTCAGAGTTTCCATCTAAAAGTCCTCAATAGATTCCAGGAGGTGCATATAATTCAGAGTTTATTGGTTTTCATTTTGCATATTCATACATCCATATAACATACTTTGGTAACTCATTCCTGTTATTCCTTATTTCTTCTCCCTTGACATCTTTGGTTCTATGTATCATTTCTACATCCATGTCATCTTAGATTTTATAGCTTATTCTAAATATATATTATGTTATGTGTCCAATTTCACAAACCATGCTGGTTTCCATTTTCATCAATTTTCCTACAAAAGGCACAGTTTCATTCTTCCTTATGAAAGTATTACATTGTGAAAATTTACCATCTGCTAGTAGGCACATATAGAGCTTCCACAGCCTGGCCATTGTGAATTTTAGTGCAATAAATGTGACCACGCAGTTATTATTGTACTATGGCATTCTTAGTTCTCTCTGTACTGTGCCTAGAACTGGATCAATTGTTTGTTTGTTTGTTTAGTGGAACCAGGGATCAAACTCAGGACCTTGCACTTGTCAGGCAGGCACTTGTGCCCCTAGGCTATCTCCCCGGCCCCTATTTTTAGATTTCTTTTTTCAGAACTTTCATTCAATTTCCACATGACTGTACTAATCTGTATTCTGACCAGTGGAGAAGGAATCTTTTTCCCTTCCTCCTTGCTGGAACTTAGCCCTTAAATTACATACAGTGTTTTTTTCTTTTTTTTTTTTTCTTTTGGATTCTTCGTATATTCTAAAAGGTAATCTTTGGATGAATTTAAGTTAAAGATTTTCTCCCAGTTGATGTGTTTTCTTTTAATTTTCCGATCCTTTAATTTATGTAGATTATTATAAGTTAGAAGAGTCATATTTGTGTATTATTTCAACTACCTATTGCACTTTTTGAAATTAAACTATATTAATTTATTTTATTTTATCTTATTTTTAGTACATGTTTACAGTACATGTGATTCTCATCATCATGGAGAACGAGCTCATGTACATAACATTTTTTTTTTTTTTTGACAGAACCGGGGATTGAACTCAGGCCCTTGTGCTTGCCAGACAAGCACTTTTTTCTATTGAGCTATCTCCCCAGCCCTTACATGACGTATTTTAATTCCATTTTCTCTCTCTTTTTTTCATCCCTTGCCTTTCCCCTCTCTACCTGCTTTTTCACCTCTTGTCCCTCTTCCCATTTACAAATACTCTATTTTCATCATGTCTGATTTCCATCTAATTTGTGCGTCATGCATAGTATCTACTGACAACAATGTGCACAATAGCATAGATATAGACAATATAAAAATGTAAGAATATTTAGTAAGACTGCTCTTGGTTCAAATGTTAGGACTTAAATCACCTGTATTTGTTACTTCAGAAAGGTATTGGAAATCATACTCACGAACTTATGCTTGCCAAGCAGGTGCTGTTCTGCTGAGCTGCATTGCTGGTCCATCGTTATTCATTTGCCTTTGTTCTTCAGTTCTTTTTTATGTATTTGGTATAGGGTCTCACTATGCAGCTTGGACTCTTAGTGATCCTTCTGTTTTCAGTCTCCCAGCACTGGGATTACAGATGCGCATCTCCATGCCAGACTTGGTGACTGACTCAGCACACTCGGGAGCAGGATTGGTTTGGCATGTGGTGCTAGGAATCAAACCCCAGTCCCTGTGCTTGCTAAGCAGGCACCTAGTCTTCTGAGCTATCTCACCAGTCCTTGTTCTTCAATTCTTATAAAACCTTGATTGCTTCTTTAAATACTAGTTACAGTTTTCCTGAACCTGTTACTTTTTGTTGGTATTAGTCTTTTCAGTCATTATTTTCCCCTTTCTTAATGTACTTAGTACAATGTCTACAAGGTTTCATTATACAGATCAGACTCATAGTGATCCTCCTACTTTCAGTCCCCCAATTTCTGGGATTATAGGTATGTAACACTATGCCCAGTCTCAATCACCATCTCAGCTCACTCCAGTGGCAGGGCCAGCATAGTGAGCTGAGGATCAAACCTGGTTCCTGTGCCTAAGCAGGTGTTTTAATCCACAAGCTATCTGGCTGGCCCTTCCCCTTATTTTCTATTGCACTTTTTTTCTTTGGTACTGGGGATTGTGCTCATCAGACAAGGGCTTATTCTACTGAGCTCTCTCCCTGGCCTATATATACTCCTTGAAATGAATATAAACTTCATGTATTATAAACATGTTCTAATAAAATAAAATTAAAAAAAAACACTCTATTGAAGTTACCAGTTTCTGTAATCAGTTAACATAAACTATTCTCATTCATTTCTTTAATTCAGTACTGATAACCTCTGACATTTCAGTATTGTTAATTTAAAAAATGTTTTTATCTTACTATCACTGCTTGACTGTGGACATCTGGGGTTCTGCTTCACAATGTTGTGTATCTTTCAGGATGATCCAACAACTCTACCTGGATATTATTTTAATTGATTGAGCAAGAGGGAATATTGCAGCATTTGTACTTCATTTTTGTCTTCATAAAGAAGTGATCTATGTCTTTCTTCTCAGATTTTATTGGAAAAACAAATTCAATAGAACCATTTTCTGGACAGGTAAGTACAATTCTTTCTTTTTAAGAAATGAAAAGAGAGGCGGGCATGGTGGTGCACGCCTGTAATACCAGCACTTGGGAGACTGAGGCAGGAGGATCAGTATGAGTTCAAGACCAGCCTGGGCTACAAAAGTGAGCTCAAGGCCAGCCTGAACTGCATAGTGAGACCCTGTCTCAGAAGGACAAAAAAAGAAAGAAAGAAAGAAAAAAAAAAGAAATGACAAGAAACTTGAGTATTTATGAATATCTCTGATTGCATATATTAAAATATACTGTTTCCAACTATTAAAATGGGTAAAAAGAAACCTTGGTTTCTAGTATATGGTATTTATTATATTTTACAGAAAAATCATTGTTTCAACATTGTGTAGCCAAAGTTTCTTTTCTGTTTACTTAAGATATCACACTCATTATTTTATATTGCACGTGCTATCCCCTGTGCTTTGGGTATTCTGTCCTGGTTATTACATGATGTTCAACACTTTTGGTGGTGATATACAGCTGGGTTTTATATATACTTCGAAAATGAACCATGTTGGGCCAGTCAGATAGCTCAGTGGACTAAAGTGCCTGCTCAGGCATAGCGCAGGATCTGGGGTTCAATCCTCAGTGTGCTGTGAGAGCCCTGCCTCCGGGGCCCACTGAGACGGCAGCTGAGACGGGGCCTGGTAGCACAAGCCTGCAATCCCAGCACTTGCAACGTTGGAAACAGGAGAATCAGTAAGAGTCCAATCTACATAGTGAAACCCTATAGACCTTGTACTAAATACATAAAAAAAGAAAATGAACTGTATAATATTACTTGTAATTTCTGAAATAATTTATTTTGTGGCCCTCACTCTAATGCCTAAATGTTGCATCATCTATGTTCTGGGATCATGGATTCCATTTAATTATATAAGGTTTTTAGATTCAGGATCATTGCTCCCAGAACCCAGGGCATCTCATCACTTATCTGTTTTCCTTCTGGTTTATTGCTATTCGTAGAACAATATTTGCTGAACTACTACCCAAATAATGAATTAATTCCAATTTGGAGAAACAATCAATGACTGCTGCTAACAAAAAGTACTCATAAGTGATTTAGGGGATGTTACAGATAGTAGGAATAAAGTATGGTTGGGGCAAATCAGAAAATTTACAAAACAGGAGAAAAGGGGACAGGTTTGGGATGAGCACCATCACAGGACAGCTTGAGAACAGCAAAGTCTCTACAAAGGTGTGCATCTTCCTTCAGCCCTAGTGAGGCACGTGCAGCATTAGTGAAGAGTGGAGCACGGAGTAGTTGAAAACAGTGAGCCAAGAGAAGGTTGTTGCCTTAAGGAAGAACCCAGGATTCATCACGAGTATGTAGTGTGGCAGCCTGAATCAGCATGAATCTGTCAAAGGCTGTGACAGCCAGGGGGAGACACTCAGTGAGACCCAGGACCAGGAGGTTGATAATCTGGGCACATAGCCTCCATACTGATGGCCTTTGTTTTCTGACGGACGTTTACTAGCACATGAGGAACCGGGTTGATATTGTAACAAAGGTCCATGATGGAGACACTGTGAGAAAAAGGTGCATGGGTTACAAAGCTTGGGGTCCAGTGTGTATAGCATCAGACAGAGACATGATAGAAAGTGATGAATGTGTGTGATATCACCAGGACCACCACAATGGGCATCTGGAGCCAAGATTTGCGGAGTCTAGACTGAGAACTGAACCTGCAAGGAGGAACCTCCCCACATGGAAGTGGCAGTAAGTAACTTAAGTGAAGTACTCTGCTTGGAACTCTCCAGGTACATGAGGGAGACGTACCAAGACAGAACTTAGGGGAAGCAGTTTAAATAAAAATTCTGATTTAAGACTAGCCTTGTTATAGGGAGTTAGGGTTTGCTCCTATAGTCTAAAATATGAAAACATTAGGTAAAATATTTCTTGAATTCTAAAGTTCACTTCCTATTATTAGCTTTGCTAATTTTTTCTACTGTAACTAGAATACCACATCTATCTGAACCCATGTTCTACTTTGAGCAATAATTTTGGAATGCACTTGGGTCATAACCCACCAAAGCCCTCTAAAGAAGGATAGAGGACAGTGTCAAATAGAAACTAATATCCCTCTGTCAACTGACAGAAAAACTTTGGGACACAAAACAAATTTCTGACATCGACAAGATATCTAAGAACAGACCCTTTACAGAGAGAACTAATAGCAATTACACAGATACATACTATCAAAGTATCATAAAAAAGCATCACAGAAGGGAGGGCGATGCAGCTCAGTTTTCTAAAGCACCTGCGTAGGCAACCACAGGGTCCACGGTTTGATCCTCGGGACCACATGCTGTGTTAGCTCAACCCCCAGGGCAGGCTGAGCCAGCCATAACATAAATAAATAAAATATTTAAAAAAGACAAAATGAAGAAGAAAAATGCAATCTCAGGTCCCGAACCCACACAGAAAAAAAATGATAGTGGCATCAGTGTAGAAGAAAATGGAAGTTACAAACCTGAAATCTCTGAAATAATAGCCTCTAAAGTATAAAGAAATAATTGTAGAAAGATAAAAAGGAAATCAGAGCAGAAATAATTTCCCAGGTAAAAATTGAAATGATAACTATAATGAAGGAATGACTAAGTGTTTCTAAAGAAGACACTGATAAAAAAATAAAAAAAGAAATGATGGAAACCTTGAATGATTGATAAAGGAAAGAAATAGAATTCATCAAAAAATTGATAAAGAAGTACAGGAAATTAAAAGCCCCATTAATAGAGTGTGTGAGGACAGCCCAGGGCTTGCCATAAATTCATTAGACCCAGCAACCGGGCCTGGCATGTGAGTGACATGGTGTTTGCCCACCAGAAACTCCTTACACCCAGCATCCAGGCCTGACCTGTCAGTGAGACTGCCATGAGCCCACCAGAAGCTCATTAGGCCCACGAACAAGGCCCAGCATATGAGTGAAACTTCATCTATCACACGGCCCAGTGTGGAAAACTGTTGGAGAACTCCCTACAGAGAGACTAGAGTCAAGACCAACTCAGCTGATCCAGGAACAGAACATGTTGCCAGAGTGGCACAGCAGGTTCACCTCCAAGGACTGCAGCAGGAAGAAGTGGAGCTCAGCAGTCAAACCTAATCCACACTGGAAGAGTTAAAATTTGGTAGATCCAAATCTGGTGCTAAAGTGAGGACTCTACCAAAGCACTTCACCAAAGGTCAGAAGGCAGGGCTATAAACATGAAAAAGATAAGGAGCAAAATGCACTCTCGGGCCCCAAGCTCACCCAGAACAAATGCAGGACACATTAGCATAAATGAAATTGGAAATCACACAGCTGAAATCTCTGAAATAATAGCATCTGAAGTAACAAAACAACTGCAGAAAGATATGGAGGAAATCAGATCAGAAATAATTTCTGAAGCAAAAAGAAAATGATAACTGTAATGAAGGAAGCCATAAATGCTCCTAAAAAGACACTAATAAAGAGACAGAAGAGAATAGAAAATGATGGAATTCTTGAATGAGCAATATAGGAAGGAAATATAATCCATGAAGCAGATTCAAAGTGCTCTATAGGAAATTAAATCCTCAATTGTAAACTGGCAAAACTGTTTGAATTAAAATGAAAATAGACTTTCGGATCTTAAAGACTCCATTACAGCTAAAAACAAGTAGGACGCAGGAAAAAATAATTTAATATCTGAAAGATGATGCAGAGATGAACATGAGACTAATAAGCATCAGTGAGGAAGAAGGAGGCAATACAAATGATGCAGAAAGAATATGGCAGCAGTAATAGCAGAAAACTTCCCAAGTATGGGGGAGAGAATTGACATTCAGATAACTGAAGCATATAGAATCCCAAATAATCAGCCTAATTAAAACCGTACCCACACATATCATGATCAATATCCCAGAAATTCAGCATAGAAACAGTATATTAAAAGCCACTAGAGAAAAGAAACGGATCACATTGAAAGGAAAACCCATCAGAATAACAGCAGATTTCTCTTTACTATCCATCAAGTCAATACAAGCATGGAGAAAATTACTACAAATCTTGCAGGAAAACAAACTCCAACCCAGACTGATATACCCTGCAAAACTCTCTTTCAAGTATAATGGAGAAGTGAAGTACTTGTAGGACAAAGAACAACTAAAGAATTTCATGAGGACAAAGCCAATCCTACACAGTTCACTAAATGATATTCTAGAGAAGGATGAAAATGACCACAACTCCATGAAGGAAAATGGAAACAACCCAGCAAATGGGCAAAGAACTAAACACAGGAGGAAAAGGTATGTAACAGCAGTCTCTCAGTTATTCTTTTTTATACAGCAGCAAAATGTTTCCATCTGTATATTTTACAAATAGGCTTCTCCTTCATCCTATGGGTCATGATTCTGTCTGGGTCTACAGGGTGAATATCAAGGAAATAGCAGTAGCTCAGTACCATAAGTGACCACTGGCCACCAGTGTAATGGACATTGTCCATGTACATGACGTACTAGAACTTTGTCCAATATTCTATCCCCAAACTATTAGAAGTTCTGGTCATGTATTTCCCATTCCAGTATCTATATTATGTTCTATCCTTATTAATACTTAATACCTTTAAAACTTATTTTAGTTGATATTTTTGTGTATATTAACCTATTTTAAAAAACTCAATTAGTAGGAAAAATCTTTCGAATGAATGCGAACATAGATTTTCACATCTTGAAGACACTATTGCAGCTAGCAAGAAGATAAAGAACTCTTAAAAACAACAAAGATCCAGAAAATAATAATTCAACAGCTGAAAAATGATGAAAAGATGAACATAAGACTAACATCATCAATAAGAAAGAAGGAGCTAACACAAATGATATAAAAAGAATATGAGCAGAAGTAATGACAGAAACTTCCCAAATATGAGTAAACAACCTAACATTCAGTACCTGAGGCTTATAGAACTCCAAATAACATCAACCAGTTAAAACCATGCCCAGACATATAATAATCAAGATCCCAGAAATTCAACACAGGAACAAGCTTGATTTTAGTATACAGATTACTATCCTCAGTTCAGCTGCTCACTTCAAAGATATAGGCATAGTTAGTCAAGGTGAGAACTCTACCCATTAACTGCCATTTTCAAAATCCTGATGGAGAGTCTTAGGAACATTGCTTTAATAATCTTGTTTACATAAATGAATTTTTTACCCTGCTATGTTTCCTATCCTTTCTGATATTTTGACCCTAGCCCTTCAAGGTCAGGGAGGACTCAGAACATAAGAAAACCTGAGTTGTGACATCCTGTAACTCAGTGGTGTCCCAAATTTTCTGATCAAGTAGCCACAGAGAAAAATAGAGCCACAGAGAAAAGTGATTGATGATGTACAGTGTGCCTAAGGAGAGTCACCCAGGGAGAAAACATTCTCTCAGGCTTTCGCGGAGAGAAAATTGGCCAAGCAATGACCATGACTCATTCAGGTTGCTGACACTGACAAAAGATCTACAAGGTGCTTTACATGGTTTCAGAGTAAATTTTGGGGGAATTTGACTGACCTTGTTAGACACAAAAGTTATATTTTTACTTATATAAGTCTTGCTTTAACTTGGTCTTCACCATCCAGCAGAAAAGTATAACCATGAAATATAAAAAAGTAATGTCATATTAATATGCTGAGCTGTATAAGGTTGAACTATAAAAGGCTCAAGTCAACAACTTCAAACATTTGCCAGTTATGCTGATAACCCATTACTATTATGGACTATTCAACTATATTGAGTTATTTTGCTGAATTCAAGTAACTATAACATTTGAACTGGCATCAAGTATGGAAAGGTCCTTTAAAGACTTCTCCAAATACAGTTTCTCTAAAAACAACAGAACACCCATCTCTGACAAAGCAAAACAGGAAAGGAGGATATAATTGAAGGACTATTTTGTAGTGAAAATATTATATATGTATATATATATATATATATATATATATTGTATATATTATACAGTTACCTTCTATTAATTCAATGAGGAGAAAAGTCTGTACTAATATCATCTAACAAGATATCATGTCTTCATCTTGTCCTCTGAATAACTACTATGAAGATGACAATATGCAATGTATTAATTATTGCAATTGTCCTACTCACCTCTTTTGAACTTTTCATTGTATTTTTTCTCATTAAAATGAATACAAATTTAAGAAAAAGAAACTAAAGGTCCTACCAGAGCAACTAGGCAAGAGAAATGAAAAGAAATGCAAATAAGAAAAAAGTACTAATAAAGTAGAACATAGCACAAAAAAACGGAAACATATTGAAAGTTAGCATTAATGTTCAATTATTTGCCCAATTTTGCATACCTATATGTTGTCAATCTGAACAACAGATTTCCTCAAATCTCTATATATCATTTTGCTTTTTCTTTGAGAGAGGATCTCAGCAGTGCAAGCCTTAAACTCCCTGTGTAGGTCTGGATAGCCTCAAACTTGCAACAATTCTCCTGCATCCTCCTCCTAAGTGCTGGGATACAGGCATGCACCACCACACCTGGCTCTATACGCTCTTTGGTGTTGTGTGATTCTCATACATGGCCTATGTCTAGGTCCATGTTCACTGTAATCAGTCATAGTTAGGAAATGCTTTTAATCATCATAAAAACATTGTATCTTGTGACCTACACTGATGACTATAGATATCTTACCCATTGATAAACACTGTGTGTGTATGTATGTATGTATGTATGTATGTATGCATGTATTTGGTACAGGGTCTCACTATGCAGGTGGAACTCACAGTGATCCTCCTGTTTTCACCCTCCCCAGCACTAGGCTTGCAGGCATGCACCACCATGCCTGGGCTCTGTCACTGGCTCAACACTTCCCAGGAAATAGGACAAACGCCTTTGATGGAAATAATAAAACTGATAAAATGATCATTGCTTAACATGTGACACACACTGCTTAGTACCTGAATAAATCACTTTCAGTTCCTACCAAGACACTGAAACTTAGGTAAAAATGGCATTCATAGCTACTGTGATTTAACAAGTTACATTCCCAATAAAAACGAGGCCAAGACTTCAACCTCAGATGAGAAGGCTTTCTTTCTTTCCCAAATGTACAGCTATCACAGGAATGACCACATGCAACGCAGTTGTGGTTGTAAGTTAAAATAGCATCCAAAACACACATTTACATGGATTAATTCAGTCTGCAGAAATTGTCAGTATTTAATTATCTGATGAAAGCTCACCTTAAATATTTCATTATATGACACATTTAAGTAAATGTCAATTATGGCTTATATCATTTGAACTTTTGTTCATAAAATAGAGATAACTGTCATGCAAACTTTAAAACACAAGATAAAATAAGGAAGATGGGCACATCTTACTATATAAAATGCATAGCTTTCCAGGGTACGAAATATTGAAATACAGGGCTGGTGAGACGCTTCAATGGTCTACAGTGCCTACTTAGGAAAGCTTAGGTGAACGCACGGACAGCAGTTCAATCCCTAGCACTACATGTTTCACCAGCCCCACCCCGAGGGTGGTTGAGGTGACCATAATAGAAAAAAAAAGAAAGAGAAATATTGAAATATGAAGCATAAATTAGCAAGAAAATCTATGCTTCAGAATAAACAGATGTGATTCTAAGCCTTGCAGTTTATTACAATTTTAATTATTTCAACATTTTGCTTTCATTTTTGCTTTTTAGCACAAATAAGCATTCCTTTGGGAAAAAATAGTAACACAGCTACAATTATAAAATAACACTAGCACAACCAATTGAAAAATATAATATATATATATATATATATATGAATTTAAATATATTCATAAATTTTACATGGTTATATAGTGCAGATATGATGTTGTAATACATGAGCCAGTTATTTATAAATGTATTTCTTCATTTTAAGCTAGCATAATTTTTTTGCTATATGTATTTGTCAACATTTTCCTTCATATTCCTTAAACTTTCTTTTACTCAGAGAATATATTTTAATCATGGCCATCCTCGTTATCTTCCTCTCCTCTTTTGCCTTTGTGCTTACTTAATAATAATATTCCTTCTTCATTTGTGCCAGCTTTTATGTTCACAGGTATAAAGAAAACATGGACTGTTCATGTTTTGAATTTTAACAAGGTGATGTCCAAATCTATTCATTTCCTACAAATAACATAATTCTGTTCTTCTATAATTCGAATGCAATTGAATATATGTACCTAAATCTCTCTATTGATGTGCATCTGGGTTGGTTCTATATCTCAGGTTTCCTATATTGTGTTACATCATGGTATATAATTATTCCCATATTACTTTGATTTTAGTTAATTTAGATATATACTGAGAAGTGGTATAGCTGTATCAGTGATAGTTATATATTTTAGGTTTTTGAGGAATACCCAGGCTAATTTCTACAATCACTGTGCTGATTTACACTTTCGCCAACACTGTAGAAGTGCTCATTTTTCCCAGATCCTCATCAGCGTGTATCTTTTTCATATTTTTCATGGTATCCATATGATTTGGGGGAGATGAATTCCCTGTGCAATTTGTTTTGTTTTACTTTGGTTTGGCTTTCTGGCTTGTGATCTTTGAAACAGTGTTTCACTATGTAGTCCAGCTGGCCTCAAACCTGTGGCTATCATCCTACCTTAGCTTCCTAAGAGCCAGGATTGTGGTTATGCTTCATGACATCTTGCTGAGTGTAGTGTTTTTCACATATTTTAAATTTCTTAGCTTCTAAATATGTCAGTCATATTTTAATGAATATTTTTTCGCTTGGAAAGTCTTTGTTCAGTTAATTTGCTCTTCCTTGGTTGGACATGTTTTGGTGCATTTTGTTTTCTTTATATATTGTAAGTATTAATATCCTGTCAGAAAAGTAGTTGGCATTTTTTTTACATTATGCAGCTTGTTTTCACTCTCTTGTTCTCTTTCAGTGCAGATATTCTTAATTTGGTGTTTTTGAATTTGTTGAGTCTTGCTGTTATGTTCTGTGCTACTGGAGTTCTACTCAGAAAATCTTTACCTGTGCGTATGACTTGGAGTGCTGTCTGTTTTCTGCTAGCAGTATCAAAATTTCAGATCTGATACCCCTGCCTTTGATCCACTTTCAGTTGCTGTCAACACAGGGTGAGAGACTGAGATCCAGCTTAAATCATCTGCATGTGAATATTCAGTTTTTCCAACATTTTTCAATGGCTGTCTTTCTTCAGAATGGATTTTAGTTCCCTGGGTGGATTTGTTTCTCTGTCCTCTATGCTACCACATCGGTGTGCAGGTTTTTGTGCCATTAATGTACTGTTAACTTACTACTGTCTTGCGGTATGCTTTGAAATCAAATATGACAAAATCAAGTGCAACATTGATTGTATTGCTCAGAGTTTCTTGTGCTATTCTGGATCATTCTGCTTTCATATACATTTAAATAATTTATTTTAGTCCTGTAAAGAAAGTCTTTATTATTTTGAGGATGATTTTAAGGAATATGTACATCATTTAAAGTAATGCAGCCATTTAAGGAAATGCAGTTCTGCAGATTTGTCGAAAAAGGAGCTCTTTCCATCTTCTAATATTATCTTTAGGGCCAGAGAGATAGCTCAGCAGAGTAAGAATAGGTGCTTTCCTGGCAAGCCCAAGGTCCTGAGTCCAACCCCCAATACATATATATATACATATATTTTTTTTGTTTGTTTGTTTGTTTGTTTGTTTTGTTTTATTATCCAGTGTTGTGTAGTCTCTCACTTCCTTGGATTTATTTCAAGCTTCTTCAGTTTTTTAAGCTATTATGAAGCATTGTTTTCTGATTTGACTTTCTTTCATTAATGGTTTCATTATTAGGGTTTTAAAAAGCTGTAAAAGTTTTGCTAAATTTCTATCCCTCAAATATTTTAATTTGTCATATTTAACAATGCTTTAGTGATGTTTTTAGGATTTTCTATTAAATTGGATTATTTGCAAATAGGACTTTTTTTTTCTTCAGTTTGTATTTTATGATTTTTTTTAATCTTGACTAATTACCATAGCTACATTTTCAAGAATTTCTTTTTGAATTGACATGATCAGTACACATCTTATATTTTAATTTAAAAGAAGTGTTTCGGGAATTTTATCATTCAATGTAATATCTATCATGGGCTTGCTACATATAGCTTGAATTATATTGAGATAGCCTCTTATATTTCTGCCTTTTAAGTTTTTGACATGAAGGATTACTTTGTACAAGATTTTTCTGCAGCTATTGAGATGATCTTATACCATGTGTGTTTACTTATTTTGATGTTGTATATTGCATACATTGATTTCCATTTGTTGAATGATACTGGGTGAAGCCCATTTAGTCTACGTAGTGCACGATCTTTCAAATCTTATTAGATTTTATTTGGAAAAATTTTTTCTTAATTTTATGTATGTGGTACAGGGTCTTGCTGCGTAGTTTGGATTCATAGTGATGCTCCTGCTTCAGCCTTCCCAGTGCAGCGATTACAGGTGTGTGCCACCACGCATGGTCTTGGTGACTGTCTCAGTACTCCTGGGACACAGCCAGCAAAGCATGTGTTACCAGGGATTGAACCTAGGTCCTTGTACTTGCCTGGACAGGCACTTAGACCACTGAGTTATCTCCATGGTCCTACTTGAAAAAAAATTTATCAAACACATTTTGTATTTAAACCAACTAGATATTGGATTATTGAAGTACACGCATGCTGACAGGGAGCACTGCCACTCACCTATGCTTCCAACACATTTCAGAGAAATCACCTTATTTCAGGTTCAAGCTAGTCCCACACAATCCTAAATTAAACAGTTAAACTAAACAGACTCTAGATAGTAGACTGACCCAAACTAATAACATTTTCCTGTGTTGTCATTCAAAGGCTTCCCATGTCTCCACCACATCCCAAATTCATAGAATTTCTACAGACAAATTTGTGATTTTCCTAAGTTTGCTATTGTAAGAGATATTGTGCTTTACTCTTTAAACTTTCAATATTTTTCTCTGTGCAGTGCTCTTGGCATTTAATTTATAATATTGTGGAAGAGGTTTCTTCGGGACTTCCCTGTGTGAAAGTCTCAAAGTCTTTTTTGCCTAGACATCCATATTTTACTCAAATTTTGGTAATCTTCTCCTTAATAGACTAATTTTGTATACACATGTGGGTCTGATCTGTTTCACTTATGAGTATGGTCTCTAGCTGTACCCATTTCCCTGTGAAAGCCTCAAATTTATCTGGTTTTTATTTATTCACTTATTTTACTTTCTTACACAGACCCCAAAATATTTTAACATAAATAACTAGAAATGTTAGTCTGTCTCCACCACATAGCTCCCCAGTGAAAGGATTATAGTACTTTATAAAAATGTCAGACAGTGTACCAAGTATAGTTCCTTCAAACAGTTAGAAATTGATTTCTAAGGCTTCCCTTTTGGATGTCTTCTCTAATTTGGTTGTTGTCCGTAAATAGCCGATGATCAGCACTAATCAAGGGCTCACTTTGCCTATGAGAAAGATGAATGAGTATTTTATCCCTGGCATCCTCAGTTCTGTCCACATCAAGGAACAGGCATTTCCTATGTTCTCTCAGACCTCAGTGTCACAGATGCATGTGGGCACTGAATGTCAGAAAGAGGGCAGCCAGTCAGGCAAACCCCCAAGGTCATCCTGCATGATCTGGACACAGACAGCTGGCAGCCCTGAGGATTTTGGAGAAGAGAAATCATGTGTTGCTAGGTAGTTAGGTTCCACGAGGTTTAGTATGTTTTCATTGTGGTACACTACAAAGCCCACCTGGGGAGAAAATGTGGAAGACACTTTAGGCATAGATTCTGACACCCCAGATATTCTACTGTGTGACTCTGATGTCCAGAGCCTTGCCTCTGATGATATTTGCCTCACTTGCTGTGGGGCTCATAGGGTCTTCCACAGAAGTGTTCTCTGAGTACAATACATGCAGGCACTGCCAAACAAACACCATCTGTCTGAGCTGACTGGAGATATATACACATGCATATATATATATATATATATATATATATATATATATATAATTTAGAAACAGGTGCATGTAAGGCAAGATTCTTCCAACCTTGAGACCTGTTTTGAATTATCTGTTCTGCCAGCAGTAGCACTGTTGTAATCAGTTTCTATAAGTGATCTGTCTCCATTAGGCTCAGCTTCATGAATATAGATTGTATTTGGAAGATATTCTTGAGACTTGGCATGCATAAAGTCTGCCAGAATCTATGTTGAGGAATGATTGAATAAAGGAATACGTGGAAGAATGAGTGCTGCATGCTCCTCTGCGGCTGTAGACATAGGTGTTAAGAGGCAGCCAACCTCATGGTGCAGGGAAGGAAGAGAAGGAAGAGGCTTGGGAGAGGTATGGAGCTACTGTACCACGTGCCTGGAGGTGCGGCACAGGTGGCTTGAATGTAGAAGAGGCAGCAAGAACAAAAGCCAATTTAGGTCAAGGTTTGACTACAATTGAAGCCTTCTCAAATGTCTTCTAGAGGCCTGCTCACCAGGCTTTGGACTTGTGTTCTCAAACTTAGTGCATCCAAGTTTCTTCCAAGGACAATGTTAGAAATGTAGATTCCTAGAACTTTCTCTAGAAGACCTACACTGAGGGTCTGTAGAGTAGACCTAGAGTCTGCATGGTTTGGCTGACCTTGTCAGATACAAAAGTTACCTTTTTGTTGTATAGGTCTTGCTTTAACTGGGCCTTAACCATCCAGCAGAAAAGTACAATCACAAGGTATAAAAAGTAAAGCCACACACACACACACAAAGAAGAGTTAGGCGTGGTGGCTCACGCCTGTAATCCCAGCATTTGGGAGGCTAAGGCAGGAGGATCGGTGTGAGTTCGAGACCAGCCTGGGTTACAAAAGTGAGCGTAAGGCCAGTGTGAACTGCATAGTGAGACTCTGTCTCAAAAAGACAAAAAAAAGTAAATCCACATAAGTGTGCTGAGCTGTAAAAGGCTCAAATCAATAGCTTCCAACAACATTAGTTCTGCTGATAACCCTCTACTGTTATGGACTATGGACTATACATACTTTCTCTTATTTCAATGAGAAGACATTTGTATGTGTTTAGAAAAGTGTTTAGAAAAGTTATGTCCACATCTTGTACTCTGAAGACAACAATATGCATTGTATTTATTATTGTGGCTGTCCTACTAAAGTGTTTTGAAACTGAAAAAAAAAAAGAGTAAATGAGCTATCAATCTAAAAAAATAAAAAATAAAAGATGCTCTAAGGAATCACTTATGGAGATTCATTGTCTAAATCTGACAGCCACGTGAAGGATCCCAGTCTCCAAAGCAAGCAAGAGATGCTGACCGCAACTCTCAGCTCACGCAGTGGCATAAGCACCTGCATGGCAAGCACAGGGTTCTGAGTTTAATCACTGGTATCAAAAGAAAAAAGCATTAAGATTTATTTAAACTCTGGATTGTTGTAAAATGCTTTTAACAATTAGTTTATAACTGATTACTCTAATTACTGGTAACATGTTATTTGTGTTCCCCAGGTATACAGGACTGCTACGATTTAACAAGTTAGTAGACTATCATACTGATTACACCCAGCCTAAGGTTGTTTAGGATGAACTTTTCTACGCTTATGCTAGTGTGTTTGCTATGAAATTGTAACAGCTGTGCCTAAACACTATGCAGCATAGGCAATGTCACTCAAGAAAGTAAAATTGTGCCTTATTAAAGTATAAGGTACATCTGTAAATAAGCACATTACACTTGGGAATTGTACTTAAAAACCAAAGACAATGTACATCATGTAGTATTTTATATAGAGATAAAGATAACCTTTTAAAAGTTAGCTTACACTAAAATGACAATTTAAACGTATTTTAGAGATTAAAACCTCTGTTTCTAATATAATAGTATCATCGTAATTGTTATGCTAAAATGCTATTTGCTTTTGATTTTATTTTTTTCTTCTGCAAACCTATAATGGTTATCTGCCAACATTCCATGGAAATATGATTCCTAAAATAATCTAAGCAGTGTGTTAAAAACATACAGATAAAACATGACCCTGACTTCTAATGCAGATGTTAAAACCATGATCAATAGAGAAGGTAGTTGTTATTTACTCAGACTTTATATTTTAAAGTGTCATATATCCAGATAAGATTAGCTAATTTAAGCCTGATGAGCCCACCTCAGCCACTTTCTGGTTGTTCAGCAAAGTCCGATTGAAACTTTGATTCTCTCAAAAACGATCTCAAATTCATTAGTTCATTTTCTTTGTTGTCTGACTTGAAAATGCATGGTTTTAGATTTACAAGATAAAGACATTTTTAAATAATCTAGGAATTTTCAAGTAAGTGAAATTAATGAATAAAAATCAACAAAAATATGTACACTATTTGATACATTCTTCCATTTTCTCATCCACTGTGTGAAAAGAAGCAGTTTGTTTCCTAACTCCCTGAACAGTTGCCTCATTTGTCACAAAGGTAGTTAAGTCCTGCACAGGGCGCCAGGATTCTGTGTGGTCTGTGTGGTTGACAGTCGTCCTCAGTCCTTACAAGGAATTAAGCAACAACTGCATTTGCTCGTGCAGTGATTCTGTATGCACTGGGGAAATCTACATAAGCCTAGATAGTCTGTTTGCTGTTTTAAGCACAAAGATACATAGGGAGATTTTTAAAGAACTCATTTTTTTTCCAGTGTCAAGTGGACTCTTGGGATCTTGTTATTGAGCTAAGTGTATACAGCAGTTAATATTAATGAGCTTACTTCTCCAAGCCTCTAGTGATTCTGTCACACTTAGAAGAGTAGAGCTGTTGACATAGGATTTATTCCTATACTTAATAAGATGACTGAGCCTGTTATTTCTGAACCATACCAAAATAAAAGGCACAATTGTTGTATTTAGGTTGCTTTTGTAGTGCTAAGTAGTGCTTATAACTGATCATGCATATCACTCACAATATCATTTCCAAGTAAACAGGTCACAACGATCTCCTGTACAGAAACAGGTCACTCTACATGCACCTCTTTCGGTCTTTATATTTTGTGTAACCAGTGTCATCGCTTCAGCTTTTCACAATGTCATGCAAAGGAGGCAGTTGGTATATGCTTCCCTGTGAAATAAACCTTGAAAATGGAATTGTGTTTTAATATTCTCCAGAAATAATGAGCACAGTCACCTTTAATACATAATCATTCTGTTTAGCAGGACCACAAAAAGACACATTAAAAATGTATGCCTCCAGCCCCAGCCCAGGCCTGGTGTGTGAAGGACACCTTCCATTGTGCTCCACGAACACTCTAGCCCAAGCTTATGCCCGGAGTGTGTGCAGCAGAACAACTCCTCTGAGCCTGCAGAGCCCTCCATACACAACCCAGGCCCAGCATGTGAGTGAGACCTTCTGCCATGCTCTTGGGACCCCTCAAGCCCCAGCCCAGGCCTGGCATACAGGCCTGTTGTGAAATTCTCCAGTTGAAGTCCCTGCAGAGAAGCTAGGCCCCAGAACCAGCAACTAATACAGGAACAGAATGTCTTGCCAGTGGGTTCACTACCATTGACTGCAGCTGGAACAAGCTGAGCACAGTAGCCAGAACCAAGCCAGCAACGTTGCGACAAGTTCAAACTTTGTATATCCTGACCCAGTAAGCTCAGACATTTTGATAGACGCAGATATATGAGAGTGTCCTACCACTTTCTATGTTGAGTGAGAGAGGGGGCAACGGGTGACTGGGGTGGACTATTCTGCCTGGACTATCCTAGGCACACCAAGGGGAGGTGGTCAGACAGAATTTAGGGGAACTAATTTAACTATAAGATTCTAATTTAGTATTTGTTTAGCTACACAGACATAAGGTTTGCTCTTACTATCTAAAATACAAACCCATTAGTTACAAAAGTGTGTCAAATGCTAAATATTACCACCCATTCTTAGTGATCTGAGTTGTAATTATGTAATTGCAAAACTATAGCTGCCTTAACCACATATTCTCTTAGGGGAGAATTTTAGTAGGTGCTAAGGTCAACAACAAAGATCAGAAGATAGTGCTAAACAAAATGACAAAGAGAAGGAGCAAAATGCATTCTCAGGTCCCAAGCCCACCCAGAACAACTGCTGGAAACTCTAGCATAGAAGAAATTGGAAATTGCACAGCTTAAATCTCTGAATCAATAGTGTCTGAAGTAAAGAAACAACTTCAAAAAAAAAAAAACTATAGAGGAAATCAGATCAGAAATAACTTCTGAAGTAAAAAAAGAAAAATCTCTTAATGAATAATGTCTGAAGAAATAACTGCAGAAAGATACAACAGAAATCAGATCAGAAATCTCAAGTATAAAAGAAAAGGATGACTATAATGAAAGAATCAATAACTGCTTCCAAAGAAAACACTGAAAAAACTTAGAGGAGAATAGAAAACTCATGGAATCCTTGAATGAGAGATACAGCAAAGAAATAGATCACATGAAGCAGATCCAAAGAGAAATGCAGGAACCCAAAATCTTAAACACACACACATACACACACACACACAGACAACCTTTGTTCAAATCAGAATTCCTTCCTATTTGTGAATCTCCTTATCTATTTTCCTAAGGATGTAATCTGATTTTCAGATCTACAGCGTAGTCCTTTTTTAAAATAATAGGTTGCACATTATAACTTACTTACAAACTTAATATAAAAGTAATCTAAATATAAAAATTATGTAAAATCAAAAATAAAGAAGAAAGCACTTACAGATCAGTCATATAATAGTTCACTTTGTGCCAAAATCAAGAATCTTATATTCATGTAATTAGAATTCTCAAAGTAGAAAGGAGAAAGCAATAAATATTTAAAGATTTGAAATTTCCGAATTTAGTTGAAATTGTAGCAATTTTCAAAAAAAAAAAAACCAATCTTTCGCATGAGAAATTTGAATAATATAATACCAAGATATACAAAAATGAAATTGTTCAAAACTAATTATAAAGAAAAACAATCATTAAAGCATATGTATAAAAAATAGCTACAAAGAACAAAGGTAGATAAAATCTTATATCACATTATAAAAAAAGAGCAAGTGTGTAAGAAACTAGACTAATTTTAATAATTCTGCATAATGTTTAATTACTGAGAGAGGGGGAAAAAAGAGACCTGTTGTGTGTATAAATGACAAGGAAGAAGTAATATAAAGTCAATCAAAAATGGAAATATACTGTTTAAAGTTTTCGATACTAGAAGAAATATCATGCCATTTTTTTATAAGTAGATTGTAGGTCAAAGATACAGTGTATATCTTTAAACAAAAATTAAGATTAAATAATATTCAGAAAATTGATTATTAATTAATTCAAAATTAAATATTTCAAAACAATTCCACTAAGAAGTTTTCATGATAGTAAAGAAACACTAAAAATAAAACATACAAAAATACTGGCAAATATATGCCCAGCACTTCTAACAGTTTGGGGCGGGCTCGGCGGAATGGCTCAGTGGTCTAAAGCGCCTGCTTGGGAAAGCTTGGGCGGCTTCAGGGACTGCGGTTCGATCCCAGCACCACATGCTGCGCCAGCCCTGCCCTCGGGGGGCCATAGAAAATGAGCGAATAAACAAAGGTTCTGAAACAAGAAAAAAATAAATAAAATTCTTAAAAAAAAAACTTACAAAAACAGTTTGGGGATAGGATATTGCACAAAGTTCTAGTATATCATGGACATAAACAGTGTCCATGATGCTTACTGGTAGTTAGGTGTCACTTGTGTCACTCAGCTACTGCTATTTCCTTGATATCCACCCTATAGATCCAGACAGAATCATGACCTATAGTGTGTAACAGAAGTCCATTTTTAGAGTGTGCTGATGGAAATATTTTGCTGCTGTACACAAAAGAAAAATTGAAAGATTGCTTTTGTATACCTCTCTTTGTCCTGTATTTAATGGTTTTCCTTATTTGGTGGGTTCTTTCTATTCTCTTTCATGGATTTGTGGTCATTTTTAAAAATTTATTATGGTTATTAATATTTACAATAGTTAATACATTGCATACTGTCTTCATCGTAGTTGTTCAGAGTACAAGATGTAGACATGATTTCTTGTCTATGCATCATCAATATAGATTTTCTTTTCATCACCAAAGAGAAAGTAGCTGCATATTTAGTCCAATAGTGAACAACAGTGGTGGATTATCAGCTCATCTGGCATTATTGGAGGCTGTTGACTTGAACCTTTTACAACTCAGCATATTAATATGGCTTTTCTTTTTATATCTCATGGTTAGACTTTTCTGCTGGATGCTTAAGACCAAGATAAAGCAAAACCTACGTTACAAAAAAATGGAACTTCTGTATCTTACCAGATCAGTCAGGTCCCCTCAGGATTTACCCTGAATCCACGTGCTATAGATTGCAGAACTTCTGTCAGTGTCAGCCATCTGGATGAATCATGACCATTGCTTGACCAATTTGCTCTCTGTGAAAGCCTGAATGTTTTCTTTCTAGGTGACTCTCCTCAGGCATAGTTTGTATCATTGATCACTTTCCTCTGTGGCCTCATAATCTCTTTGAACAGGAAATTTGAGATTCCACAGAGTTATAGGCCATTATAGTACAGGTACTTTTATGTCCTGGGTCTTCACTGCCCTTGAAGGGCTAGAGCCATAATATTGGCTATTCTTGCATCCCTTTTCTCTAATTATTTGTTCTGCCAACTTAAGTTGTTAACCCTCCAGAAGAGAAGCTTAATGACATTATAGGTTTTTCTTTTTTGTGTGTCCACTTATCTTTGACTTTTAAAATCAATTTACATATTCTCTACAATTTATTTTGAGTAGTAATTTTGTTGGATAGAAAAGACTTGGCTAACTTTTAGGGTCTGAACGTGTCATCCAATTGCCTTGTAGGCCTTTTGGATCTAATGCAAAATAAACTGTAAATGCTATTAAGATTTTCTTGCCCATGATGACGGATTTCATTTTATCCATTCCTCTGGTAATGAGCATTTTGCTTATTTCCAACCCTTGGCTATGCCAAATTGTGCTGCTATACTTAATATTCAGTTATTTCCCCAGTATAACATAGCAATATTTATTAATTTGAGCAACAGATTTGACCATAAAAGTAATATAATAACCATTATTAATTTATTATTCTCATTTTCATGATCTGTAACATATGTAATGTAGTATGTTACCCCATTTCTATCTCTGTTTGTGCTATTTGTTTTACTTTCCAAAATAGAATAAAATAAAAATTTTGGAAAAAAATGATATAGAATTCATGGGGCTTATCAGAGTATAAAATTAAATACTATAGATAAATTGTACCACAAAATCTTGGTACAGGCAAAAATGGCAGAAAATTATTTTCTGTAATAACTGACAGTTCGTTTCAGCTAAATCACATTTGGGAAAATAATTCACCTCAAAGCGTCATCAGCATGTTTGTCATCAGACATTTTGACCCATTGTTATATTAGCAACAATTTCGTAATATAGTAGCAAATTCATACTAAATGCATACATGTTTTACTTAGTATATTCTAGAGTGCTTCATGAAAATATAGAATATGTCACCACTTTATCATACATTTTTCAAGAAAATGCAACTCAAATATTTCTGTGCAGTTATATATGGTTTTGTTTTAAATGGTTTTGGAAATATGTGATATACTGTGAATTACTAAGAAATCAATGAAGGTTTGATATTCTATAAATTCAGATAAATAAATTATCTAGTTCTTACTGCTGCAAATGCTTAACATAAAAGTCTTATTAAAACCGATAACACATGCTTTTATTTACTTATTTATTTTAATTAGTAAGGTTCTACAGGGTCTACATGGTTTCATTATATAGATTGGACCTGTAGTGATCCATCTGTGTTCAGCCTTCTAAGAGCTGGGATTACAGGCTTGCATCACCACACCCAGTCTCCATCACCCTCTCAATATGCCCTGCAGATGGGGCCAGCACAGCAAGCATCAGATGGAACCCTGGCCTTAGCATCTGCCTAAACAGATGCTTTAATTCACTGAGCTATTTGGTCAGCCCAAGATGTGCTTTATTAACTATATATCACTTAGTAAACTGATATTGAGGTATTAGTCAATGCTATCTTTCAAAATAGTTTGTAAGATATGTACAAAGATGGCACTAAAGGTTTTGCTGCTGCAAGAAAAATCTACAGTCTGAAATATTGTCATTTTTCAGTCTAAAAGGAAGTGAAGCCCTGGGTATGGTGAATTCTGCTGCTTACTTTGTGGGGGGAAAATTGACATATTGAAAAGATGCAATTTTCAATGGAAATTTTACAGACAGTTCCTCTGTCATAGAATATAATTTCTGGCAGCTCACAGCCTCTACTTGTAGAGGTCCGGATTTATAGTTAAGTACACCACAGAGCCAGCATGGGCCTCTGTCATATATTATTTACATGGGACAGCAGAGGTGTGGTTCTGCAAGAATCCTGCTGACCTAGTACTTACTGTCCCTGGAAATCAAGCCTCCACAGCTTAGACTATAATGCAGCTGTTGTGGGCTTTGTTTTTCCCTACAATCTATTTTGGAGAGGACATCATTTAATAAAATTTCTGGGTTGACCTCCTCTATCCATCTTTAACCTTCTTCCATCTTTTACCCAAGTCAAACCTGGCAGGTGCGTAAGAAATGCAATAAGCTTAATTCATGGGTTAAGTTTATCTGGTAAAAATGGAAAGCATTTTTACCATGCTTACTATGCTGAAGGGAATCCTTGTGAGTTTTCCTTTTAGACAGCTCCTTTGATATAGTGTTTTATATACAGCAAAGGACATATTCATATGTCCTCCTAATAGAGAATGCAGATTTTTCCCTTTGTCCCTGGAAATATCTTTAATTCTTTATTCTTTTAGTGTTTATTCAGCCTTGGATCCAGAAGCATAACCTTGCATACACATGTGTATACTATCCACTTTGATTATTTAGAGGTGAAAACAACTGAAGGAGACATCATTGAGTGCAGAAGTAAGTACGCAGAAGCCAGGAAATACAGAAGAGGTTAAGGAGCAAACATAGTTTAATAGATGGTTCGGTTGCTATGCGAGTTGATGTGACCGGTGGTAAGGGCAAAGGAAAATTTGGTTAGAATCCCTTATACGGAATGGATTCAATTATTTTGCGTGAAAGGTAAGATCAGATGACCTTGAGCAACTTGCTACCCTCTATGTAAAGCAAGCATTAACATATTATTATCAGAAGTTTAGGGGAAATGGTGGTTCATGGTGTTCCGACTTGTTTAGGCTTAGCCAGCTGTCCATAGTGTCCATCAAGGAGGAGAGCAGAAGGACAGAGGAGTTTAATTAGCACAACCAGGCTGCAGGGCACAGATGGAGTCTGCACATCAGTCTTCACGGCGCTGGCAGAGCTTCAGGTTTTTGTAGGAAAGGAGAGCACAGGAAGGGACAGAGGTCTGCAGAGCCAGGTATTCTTGTTGTTGGCAGGGAAAGAAACCCTGGTTAACGGTGACTGGTTGATGGTGAAACCTCATCACCTGCAATTTAATCTCTAGTGAAAGCCTTGGAACCTGTAATAGAGCAAGTGCAGCTCCTTGGGGATGACTTTATCATGTGTTGATTTCTGAGGTTTTGCTTTTCCTGAAATCAGAGGTGAATGTGGATTTAAAACAATGACTTTAGACTACTAGGCATTGCACTAGAATATCTGTCATTGGTGTTTGGATTTTCCCACATACCCTGAATATTGGTTTAACTACTCTTACCTTACTGTTCTCAGTCTGAAGGTGGGATGAGAGAAGCTAGGAAAATGTATTTATTTTTATAAAGAACTTTTTATTTTATTTATTTATTTTTTTTGTTTCAGAACTTTTTGTTTGCTTGTTTATTTATTTTAATGGCCAGCTCAGGCTGCCCTGAGGGCAGGGCTGGAGCAGCATGTGGTGCCAGGGATCAAACCGCGGTTCCTGCAGCCGCCTGCAGGTGCTTTAGACCACAGAGCCATCCTGCCGGGACCCAAGCTAGGAAAATTTAAATCTCATACAACTTATAACACAGACAGCCCCTTAGTTATTAACATGTGTACCTGCAAAGCTGTGTTGGAATCTGCCTAAAAATCTTAAGGTAATGAGAGATATAAAATAATAAAATGAAAACAGAGATGAGCTTTATCCTGTTTGAGTTACCCAATAAGTGTCTTCAGGCCAAACCTCTAAATCTAGGATGTAATATTAAGATAATGAGACTATCAATAATCAAAGGTTGATACACCCAGAAAATATTTAAAGACTCTTTTATAATGGAAATATTAATGAATATAGATGTGTTCAGGCTTTACTTAATGCAGAATACAGTTCTCAATAATTAGTTTAGGGTTGAGGATATAGCTCAGTGGCACAGCACCTGCCTGGCAAGAGAAAGGCCCTAAGTTTGATTTCCATTACCAAGAGAAAAAGCTTTTAAATAATTAATTTAGAGGCTAGCGACATACCTCAGTGATCTAAATACCTGCGTGGAAAGTATAGGGACAGAAGTTTAATTTCTGGTACTGCATGCTGTGCCAGCCCCAGAACTCTGGGCATGTTGTGACAACCACTAAAACCAGGTGTGGTGGTACGTGCCTGTAACCCCAACACCAGAGAAGCTTAGACAGGAACATCACTATGAGTACAAGCTGTATAGTAAGAGCTTGTACTAAATAAACAAATAAATAAATATTAAAAAATCATAATTTAATTCCTACTGCAAATTGAAGTTTTCTTCTGTTTATATGCATCTATTTTACATACATACTTTTTGCTATGGTTAAAAAAAATAAAAACTTGGTGAAAGGATGCTGCTAGGGTAACATGTGACCAAAACTGAGCGACAGTCACACGCCACTGAAAAGCTATTTTCTATCAGAAATGTCTCCTAACTATCACATTTCACAGATGATTGCCTATTCTGCTCTATTTTTAATTTTTTTTTTTTTTTTTGTCTTTTTGAGACAGGGTTTCGCTGTACAGTTCAGGCTGGCCTTGAGTTCACTTTTGTAGCCTAGGCTGGTCTTGAACTCACACCAATCCTCCTGCCTCAGCCTCCTGAGTACTGGGATTACAGGCGTGCACCACCACACCCAGCTTAATTGCCTATTGTACTAACATTTATTTTTCTTTTTTTCCTCAATATGATGTTAATATACGGAATTCCGAATTCAAAATATGTTTATCCTTACTAATATAAATGCATAACTAGTTTTCAGATACCATAAATTGTGCATAATAAGATAACATACATAAAATTAACTTTAATTAATCAATACTTTATTGCTAAAATAGGCAGGTAGTTATCCACCTGTACACCTAGTATTCATTCTTCAAAAAATTTTAACAGATTTTTTTTCACTCTTACACACACACACATACACACATGTTTCTATCACTTCACTTAGGCCTAAAGGTCTTCTCCAAGCTCTTGGAATGTTGAGTGCAGTTTTTCAAAGACACGCAGTGAATTAGGTATCTGTCTGCAGAGCAACAGAATCAACATGAAATACATGCACAATTATGCTTAGAAACTTATTAGGAAGACTTAGAACATCAAAGGTGGAAATGCCATATGATTCCTTGTGGGATCAGAGGCAGAAGAATACATATTAACTATCTGCTTGCTGTTGAAAAATTAGAAGCTTATGACTAATGTTTGATACAAGTCTGGGTTGAAAGTCTGAAAAAAACTAAGAATATGGTAGAAATCACCCTCCTAGAAAGCAAACTTTTCTTTAGTTGCCCAGATAATAGGTCCTCTTTTAGTTCTGGCTGTTCATATCTCTTAGACAGAGCTGCACACTGTGCTGCATAACTAGTCATGAAGATTCACATAGCATAAGCCAATCCCCAAATTAGAAAACCATTCTGCCTCTTTAAATCCTCGTTAAATCTGCTGTGTATTGTTTGGATGTTTTTGCTTCTATTGCATCTTGTATGTTGTCCAAAAAGAATGACTGTGGTGCACTCTTTGGTCAATGGTCATGCCTCTCATAGATGGAGGAAAAATCTTTCCAAGTCCCACTGGGAAGGCACACTATCCAGATTTCTCAAGTCTCCTGAAAGGTCTGGGGAGGATTCTTGGCTCCCCACTTGACTGAATTACATCAGATCCCAAAGGGAGGAGAACACTGTCTGCTTGCCAGTAAAACCCCAGAGACAGCCCCGATTGTCAGTCAGTCCTGCTCAGTTCCAGCAGAAGCAGGAGCCTGATGAGCTGATACTAGTCAGGATCACACTTGAAACAAGGGGCTGGGATACTTTAACCTCTGAGTACCTATTGAACAAATGCATGACTGAAAGGGACTGGCTAAGGAAGAGGCTGCTCCATCTGTAAGCCAAGACTGGGAAGCACAGGTTTCAGTGGCTGATTAGGCTCTCACCTCTGGTTCCATGGTGTCTTAGTTCTTTTTCTCGCATTGCTGAGACAAACAAGCCATTGCCAAAAATTAAAAATGAAAATATTTGTTTAGCTCAGAATTTGTGGAGGTGTCATCTCTTACTCAGCTGGCTCCAAAGCGAAGGAGCACATGGCATAGAAACAGCAGTTCAAGTCAACGTAAGACGACAAAAACAAGAACAAAAGGGGAGGAGAGAGAAGGCGTCTCACCCTTCTTTATATTGTACAAGGACTATCCTCTCTAGAGAGAGTTTAGCAGTCACCTATAATCCCAGCATTAGACTATGAATCAATCACAAACTCTAGAAATTCACCTCCATGACTGCACAACACAGTGGGGAAATCTAGACAAAAATCATAACATTCTTCCCATGGGGTCGCAAAGACATGCTAGTCCTTTATGCAAAAGGCATTTAATCCAAATCTAAGAGTTACCAAACTCCTTAGAGTTTCAGAACTGCTGAAAAGTCCATTTCCTACGTATCCTCTGTGACTAAAGAAAACTTTTATCTGTGGGCTCCTGTACAAATGAAGAACCAAATACTTCCACTATTCAACATCACAAGGTAAACTTTTACAATTCCAAAAGATGCAGACATGGAAACAAAGCATTGGGACCAAAACAAGTCCAAAATTCAGGGGGACAAACATTGAGTTCTGTAGTTTCACGTGGAACAGCCAAAGCAATCTGTGATGAAGTGTGAGCACCAAATGGTTTGCATGATTCTGTTCCATTGGCTCTTTCAGTGGTGGAAGGCCTCCCAGATTCTGAGACCTTCTTTGCTCTGTCCTTGTAGCTTTACTCAGATCATCCATATTCAGCTTCTGCAAACTTCTGCAGTCTGAACTGGAATTGTAGCTTCTCCACAGCTTCTCACAGTGACCTCCCAGGGTGATACTTCCTGACCTCCTAATCTTCCTTTCAAAATCTTAGAGAAACCTGTATTAAACTTAGAATACTTACATTCTTCAACCACCCCAAACTCATGACCACGTGAACGATGTCAACATCTGCCACCATCTGAAATAGTAGCTGCAGAGATCGACTGGATCACTGAGTATTCTGAATCCAATTCTGAGAAAAACACTCTCTGTGCCTCCACCTTTCTGTAACCTAGTGCAGCCAATTTTCAACAATCTTCCCTTCAAAGCAGTCTTTCACTTTTGCAGGTTTGAGCCTACAAATGTGGAGACTTGCTGATTACTGTAATGCACTCAGGACAACTTTTATATTCTTCCATTTCTTCTCAGCAATCACATCTCCTCTGCTCTCTTTGTGATCCACAGCGTTACTGGAGCTTCTGTACTGGCCAAACACAACATTTTAAATCATTGGAGTGGACTCTGTGTTATTGATTCACAAGATATATCTGGATAAAAGCTACTAATATTGGTCATGCCAAGAAGGGTGAGAGGCCTTCTCTCTCCTTCTCCCCTTTTGTTCTTCTTGTTTTTGTTGTCTTACATTGACTTGAACTGCTGTTTCTATGCCATGTGCTCCCTCCCTTTGGAGCCAGCTGATTAAGAGATGACACCTCCACAAATTCTGAGCTAAACAAAGATTTTCTTTTTTAATTTTTGGCAATGGCTTGTTTGTCTCAGAAATGCGAGAAAAAGATACTTGAATGCCTTGGTTGTTTTTCTATAGAATTAATTACTCAGAGATGAGTACACCATTGCCATTAAAATATTGTAGGTGCACAAATTCAGCAAAATAACCCAATATAGTCAAATAGTTCATAACAGTATTGGGTTATCAGTAGAACTAGCAATGTCAGGAGTTGTTGACATGAGCCTTTTACAACTCAGCATGTTAATATGGCTTTACTTTTTGTACCTTGTGCTTGTACCTTTCTGCTGGATGGTTAAGGCCAAGATAAAGCAAGACCTATATAACAAAAATTGTAACATTTGTATCTCACAATGTCAGTCAAATCCCCTCAGGATTTACCTTGAAACCATGTATAGCACCTTATAGGTCTGTTGTCAGTGTCAGCCATCTGAATGAATCATAGCCATTGCTTGATCCATTTGCACTCTGTGAAAGCCTGAGAGAATGTTTTCTTTCTTAGTGACTCTCTCTAGGCACACTGTAGATCTTGGACAAAGCCAAACCAAAATGGATATACAAATAATGGACCATTTTGCGGAGGTGAAATATATATATATATATATATATATATATATATATATATATATATATATAATTTTCTCTTAGTTCAATGAGAGAGATTTGTACTAATAGTGTTTAGACAAGATATCAGGTTTGCATCTTGTACCCTAAATAATTACTATGAAAACAACATTATGTGCTGTATTGTAACTGTAATACTAACATGCTTTAAAGTGGTCTCATTGCTATTTCTTTCTCATTAAAACTAATAAAAATAAAAAAGTAATTGCTCTGTCCTTCTTAATGTCAGTCTCAAGAAAATTCTCTGTATATGAACAGAAGTCAGACAATCTTTTAGCCAAACTATAACATGCATTGTCTTGCGCTCGACAGCTAATGCAGATCTTTACAGCAGCATTTTCCCAAATCTGGACTTTATGAGAAAGACTTTTTTTACCCTTCTGTTCTTCGGAGATTCAAAAATATCTCATACAATATAGCCTACACTGTTCCAGAACTATTGTTTGAAGAAATTTCTTTAAATCTTTCCAAACTCTTCTCATACCATGCATAGCAACGCTTCAACCATAGGGTCAGATACAGTCGCAGTAATGATCCTGCTTCTCTGGAACCAACTTCTATTTTAGTTAGTTTTCTCTCATTGCTCAGACAAAACATACAATGTCCAGCGTGAAAGAGGGAAATTTCTATGTAGCTTTCAGTTTGTGTATGCTTCAGTCCATAATCATATGGCAGAGTGGCACATGGCATCAGAAGAGTGCAAAAGCAACAAGAGCAAAAAGGGAGGAAAAGAACAGAAAAAGCCTCTTTGCCTCCCTTATATTTTATTCAGGCTATCCACCCAAGGGAGATATAACACACCCATAATTCAGCATTGGACTATGAGTCAAACGCAGAATCTAAAAGCCCACATCCATAACATCATGAAGCTTTGCTGAGCATATTGACCCAAAATATAGCACATTATGATGGAAATATGGCATAATGGAAGCCCCTCACTGTCCTTAGCTAAGCCATGCCTAGGTCTACAGGGGCAGTATGGCCAGGTAAGCATGTAAGTGGTCTTTCTCTCTGAGGGACACTCACCCACTTTCAGTTGTGCCATTGTACAAGGATGCAGAACACACACACTTGGAAATGATGTTGGCTTTAATCAGTCAAAATTCACAGTCCTTGACTGCAGGTAAAAGGGCTTTTATGACATTGAAATTAAACTATACCATTCCCCTTAGCCTAAACTAAAATAAAAGAAACAAAAGCCCATATTCTTCTTGAGAATTCTGCTTTGGCACCTTTCTTAGCTGGTGAAATTTATACCAACACCTATAGCTTCACTCTCTGGTTCTGACTCATCTACTTCCAACCTCTTGAGCTGGTTCTAATTAGCCATTGTCATCATTCAGCCAAAGAGCTTCACCCTACCCCCACTCCTCAAGATGTGCCTATCCTGGTCATATGGCACCATCTGAGGCCTACCAGAGGGGAATTACAGCAATTTATTTTCAGTTCCACATTTTGACTTGTAGATTTTTGTTATTACTTTAAATACTGGAAGTAGAACTCAGAAACTTGGGCTTGACAGATAGGTGTCACCTATCTGTCCTCTCACCCTTTGACTGAGAAAAATTGGAATGTAAGTCCTGATGAACGAGATGCCATATCCTCTCTCAATTTCTCCTTGACCATAAACAACTTAGTTGAACACTTCTCAAAGACATCAGCAAAGACAGGCATAAAGTTTATGAACTATTATTATCCAGAAACTTGACTAAAATAAAGTCCCTAATGTGTGTAAGGAAATTCAGTCAAATAAACAACCAAGACCTCTGGCTGTGAGTTATAAGGTTTATGCACACTAAAAAATCACAACAACAACTGAATACAATACAATAAAAAATAAGAACTCTCAAAACCTTCAACCTGGATTTGATGACAACCTTTTGATCACTCTGATGGGCTCAGACTAGGGCTAAGTGGGCTCCCATTCAGCTGGACTCCTGGGAACACATAATACCTTCATTGGTGCAACAGAGACTGCCTCACACCCTTTCAGGAATGCATATATTTGTATGCTAGGAGGACATCTCACCAAACACAAATTCCTGGATAAGCCAATTCCCATATTACTTGCAGGAAGAGAACTCCTCTTTAAGTTATAAGTGACCATCTCCTTTGCACCAACCAAGTCAACCCTACACTTTCAACTTTGATTGTCCTCTGAGAGGGAGGGGATGCCTGCCTCCACCTGAGACAAATAACTGCAATCCTGTAATTCTTCAAACTCTCTTCCAAAAGGTCTTAACTAATGACTCTCCTCAGGGCTGGCCATCCACTCTGGTGCCTCCCTGTGATGTACAACTCCATTTTTTGTCAGATGTCATCAGAAGCACAAGCAGACATCCAGCCACATGTCAAGCTAATACACTGTTAATCATATCAGGCAAGGTCTCTGTGACATCAACGTCATAGGCATCATGCTGCTGTTTGTGGTTCCAGATACATATGCTTTTATGTATACTGTTCTTGATGAAAAAATATGTCTTCCTCGGCCTGTAAGATGCTTCCAAAAGCCCCTTCAACAGGAAAGTTCCTGAGATAAAAGGAGACTTCTCTTGAATTCAATTGTCCCAAGGGGTTAATAGCTCCCATATTATTTTCATGGAGGCTTTAACAACGGATTGGGCCAACATATAGCAACTTTTCTCCAAGGTTTCTCTGTCCCAGCTCCGTTATGGTCCCCTAGAAGATAGTATGGATTGTCAAACTTCTAAAGTATACCTTTCCTGCCGGTATATATAATTGAAGATCTTCTAATCTGGAGCTGGGGATAGCGCTCATGTTCTACAAACATCTGCCTGACAAGTGCAAAATACTTAGCTCGTTTTCCAGTATGAGAAATAAATAAGTATCCAAGCTGTCAGTGTGCATAAATGGCCCTCCATATACATACCTTCTGTCTTCTGCCACTTCTAGCCTGCTGAAACACCTGACTGAAAATAAATAAAAATGTCTCTTCTGCATTCAATTAACCTCTGTCAGCCATCCCATCTTCTCAACTTCTCAGCCTGCCATAATTAATCTCTCACAGTTTCAAAATCTGGTCCCCTCTTTAAGAAGAATTTCTGATTAACAATACTTCCAAACTGCTTTCTGGAAAAGCACAAAAGCTCTGCTGCAATATTTAGCAGAAATGGTTACAAGAAACTCCAAAACATTTTCAGAGCTACCTACTTTCATGGAATCGGGCTCCTTACTTTCACAAAACAATAATACGTACTCAGTCTGCCAGCCCCTGGAAGTGCCCAGTGACCTTCTTATAAAGACACTGGATTTGGTCAATAAGGACTGCATCCTTTCAGTGCCTCCACACTCTAATAATTGCTACCTTTCTGATTAAGAAAGCTTAAAAGCTCACCGTAGGCCAAGAACTATCTCTTCAGCATGTATTACATGCTGTATTGAGATGAACTGTTTTTTTTTTTTTTAAATGGACCCCTTGACAGATGTGCTGAGTATATTCTATGGTTGGAAGTAACTCTGTTGTGAATGCAGTCCAACAGGCTAAATATGTTGTGATCATGTTGGACAGTTATTTTGGCCAAAGCTCTCTGGCTACTGCTTCTTGCTTCTGTCTGGAAACCTGATACCAAAGACACAAAATAGTATGTTCCAGAAGGATCCTCTGATGATTCAATTAACTGAATCAGAAAATCTTCACCCTATATTCTAAGAAGATAAAATACAGACCTTCCCCCACCAATTGTTCTGCAAACTCAACCTGTAGCACTGACATATCCTCCTGCATTCAGCTAAGACTTCAGCATCTTTGTAACTGTCTCTGACCTGAGACATTATAGTGTAGTGAACACTCTCCATTTAGAGATATAGATTACACTGAAATAGAAAAAAACCCTATAGAAACAGATTTTAACAAGTTGAAAGGCCAGCTATATCCAGTGACACTCCTACACACACACACACATATAACCCAGATATACGTTAGCTCCCCCTACAAGTTTTAGACATTCACTGGGCCAAATCTCCAACTTTGAAGAAATGTTACATTCAAAGCCCTGTGCCAGTCATTCTGGATGCTGGCCATCCATGCATGGCTGAGGTCTAAGGACAGAGTTCACAGGATTGCTCCATACCTACTTCCCTTGATGATTTTATCTTTTTAGGCTGATTATTCCAGTCCTAGCTCCCCTGCCCTTACTAGCAATGTTTTTTTTTTTTTTTTTTTACTTTAAAATCTATAGACAGTTTACCCAAGAAAGTAAAATTATCAAACACTTGAGCAAGATTTGATGAGCATCCAAGGGCATTTTGCACTCTCCTAGTTCAGATGAGCTTTCTCACTCCCTTGCCAGAATATATGACAGAACAGCTAGACCTAAATTATGTGTCTATTTAAACACAACTTAAGTAAATACGCTGTAGTAAGACAATCTTCAGTAGCTTGGCTAGGGTCCATCCTAGGATCACTAACAACACTAATGCTACCGTTTCTAGATGGGCCTTGTCTCAAAAGATCTTAGTATGCATTAAGGAGGAAATCTTCACCTGCGGTAGGGTTGATATTGTTGGGCCTGGCCCTCAGGAGCACTCACTGATCCTGAATCAATACCAGATAACTATCTTGTTCAAAGATCATATCCACATTGCAGCTGACTTCAATAAAAACTAAAATAAGAAATTCATTCCAATTATTTGCTTAGATCCTGTTCATACCTGAAAGAATGACAGAAAATTGTGAATGACTTTTTGTTTTACTTACAATGTTTTATTCACTAGGTATTATGTCAAAATTTCAACACACATCCAACAGAACATAACTACATAGCGCATTAGTTCTCATAAGTTGTAATAAATGTTATCCTACAATACCACTTTCAATTTTTGGTTATGGCACCTTAACCTTGAGTAATGCAGATTTTTAGCACAAAAATTATTGATACAAAGATTCATTAATAAAAATACATATGATACATTAATTAAAATATGCATTAATGCAAAAATACTCACCTCATATTGTTTGTTGAATTCACTTTTTTCCCAATTTAGAACATAAATCTTTTTTGTTTCACATCAATTTACAATTTTCTTTTTTATGTGTTTGGTGCAGGGCCTCACTGCGCAGCTCAGACTCATAGTGATCCTCTTGTTTTCAGCCTCCCCAGCACCGGGACTATAGAAGTAGGCCACCTTACCTGGTCTCAGTGGCTGATTCAGTGTGCTTGGGGATGGGGCTGACATTGCATGTGACGGCAAGGATCAAACCTTGGTCCCTGTGCTTGCCTAACCAGTCATTTAGTCTGCTAAGATATCTTGCTAGCACCAATTCTCATGGTTTTAAACACATTCTTTGCTGTTTCAATCTACACACAAAGATGAATTCAAAGTGTAGTGCACTATTACAATAACCTCATGTTCCTTCAATGATTTTGAAGCTTTATCTTTATAATCTTCAAGAAGAGGGCCATTGAAATGGCTCAGCAGATTAAAGAGCCTGCAAGGAAGCAGAAGGGCCAGGCTTTTGATCTCTGTGCATGGTGAGCCAGCCCCACCCTATGGTGCACTAAGATGGGAGTTGGAACTGGGCATGGTGGTTCCTGCCTATAATCCCAACTCGTGGGAGGCTGTAAACAGGCAGATCACTAGGAGTCTGATCTAGTAGTGAAACTCTGAACACCCTGTAGACCTTACAAAAATTCCAAAAGAAAAAGAAGGAGAAAAAGAAGAAGGAGGAAGAGGAGAAAAAGGAGGAAGAGGAAGAGGAGGAAGAGGAGGAGGAGGAGGAGGAGAAGGTTGAAGTATTTATCTTCGCACCATTTATTTATTCTTGTCATCTCAAAATTTAGTGATGAATTTTAAATTAACAAATAATATCACTGCACACATATTTGCTAAAGTAAATTAACTGAATTTGAGGAAGCAAAAGATGATGCACATTTCAAAATTAATGAGGTTATAAGTTAGGAACTTTGAAATCATAGGTTGCATCATACAGAACATAGGGTAGGACAAGGCTGTCCAAGAGACCTTGAACAACTCTGGAGAGTGAAGTGCATGTCTCAGGTGACATAAACTGGAAACACACTAATAAGTGGTTACAGGATACTTCAGTGTTACTACTGTAATTATAGTGTAATTCATCTTATGAATATTTTATATTTAGAAAAGCTACCATTGATATGTAAAAGTCCACAAGGAATCATTTCATTGCGCTTTTGGAAACGTAGTACCTATAATGGTGTATGTTAGATGAGCGCTGTCACTCCTAAGATAATGACAAAGCATAAGAGATATGACATATATGCAGGAATACATGACACAATATTTATGACATTAATAGAGTAAAACTAAAAAAAATTAATCTACTCTAGTTTTAAAACAATATACTTTATGTCCACGAACTGTCACTTGGAGCTAAAAATGCCCCTTACCAGCCTACCTAATCCCCGCTTCACATCCTTATTCCTTAGTGCGTAGATAAAGGGGTTGAGGGTAGGAGTCACCACCCCATAGAAGAGAGCCATGAACTTGGGCTGGTCCCTGGAGATGGAAGAGGGAGGCTGAAGGTACATGCTGATGGCTGGACCGTAAAATAGAAAAACCACAAGGAGGTGAGAGGAACATGTCCCAATAGCCTTTTTCCTTCCTTCTGAAGATTTCATCTTAAATATGGTATGTCCAATACTAGCATAGGAAGCAAGAATTAAACACAAAGGAACAGCTAACATAAAGATGCACACCACAGAGAGTGCAAGTTCATTAGTCTCCTTCTCACCACAGGCAGTCTTGATTAGAACCGGAATCTCACACAATAAGTGATCCAGTACGTTCACACCACACAGTGGCAGCTGTAGTGTAACAGTGGCCTCTGCAACAGCATAGATAACTCCAGTCAGCCATACTACATATGCTAGGAGAAGGCAGATGCACTGATTCATAACGAGGGTGTAGTGCAGAGGCCTGCAGATGGCCACATAGTGATCAAAGGACAAAACAGCCAAGAGCAGACACTCTGTGGCCCCCATTGTATGAAAGAAATACAGCTGAACTGCACACCCCACATAGCTGATGGTCTTCCTAGAGCTTTGCAGGTTAGAGAGCAGCTGAGGGATGATGCTTGTGGTGTAACATATGTCCAAAAAGGAGAGGTTGGTGAGGAAAAAGTACATGGGGCTGTGGAGATGGGGGTCTACCTTGGACACCAGAATGATTGCAATGTTTCCCATCGTAGCTAGGGGGTATGCTAAAAGAAGAATAATGAACAGAAGTAGCTCCAGCCAAGGTCGGTCATCAAAGCCCAGTAGAATGAACTCCTCGGGGTGGCTTTCATTCATTACTGCCATTGTCTTCAACTGCTTCAGGTATGGTAGGGAAATATACCAAGAGATATATCATTACGGGGATTTAAAAAACGTTGTCATGCACTGATGTGTATGCATACAGCACAAGTTGAAATAAAAGATTTTCTTTAGTTTACTCTAAATAACAATAAAGAGTACAGATAACTATCATAAGCAAATAATATTCTCTCAGGCTTTCACAGAAAGCAAAATTGCCAAGCAATGGCCGTGACTTATCCCGAAGGCTGACACTAACAACAGTTCTACAAAGTACTGTCTATGGTCCCAAACTTAATCCTGAGGGGATTTGATCCTGGAAGATACAAAAAACAACAAAAAAATGAATGTTTTGTTATACAGGTCTTGCTTCGACTTGCCCTTGACCACCCAGCAAGAAAAAAAAATGCTTAATTACAATGCATGAAACGCAGAGCTAGATTGGTGAGATGAGCTTTAGGAGACAAATAACAAATTCAATCTGAAACCAAATTTCAACTTTTATATTAAAAAGATGATCTAGGCCAGGCATGGTGGCGCATGTCTGTAATCCCAGCACTCGGAAGGCTGAGGCAGGAGGATTGCTGTGAGTTCGAGACCAGCCTGAGCTACCAAAGTGAGCTCAAGGCCAGCCTGAACTGCATAGTGAGACCCTGTCTCAAAAAGACAAAAAAAAAGCTGATCTAAATTTTCAACTTTAAGTAACCCCTATCATGAGCATTCCAACTTTACCTAGAGACATTCAAATCCCAAGATTTAATTGTGTTTTCAGGATGTAGTTATTTGTTTTTCAACTAAAAGTTGCATTTAAATTTAAAAAAATGGGCTGACCAGAAATCTCAGCAGATTAAGGCACCTACTTAAGCAGACAAAGGGGTCAGGGGTTCAATTTCCTGCCTCCCATGCCAGCCCAGGCCTGGGATGAACTGAGATGACAACTGAGACTAGGTGTAACGGTGCATACTTGTATTCCCAGCACTTGGGAAGCTAAAAACAGGTGGATCGCTATGAGTCTGTATAGTGATGCCCTGTAGACCCTGGACTAATTATATTAAATAAAATAATACAATAAATAGATTCAACAAAATTATTGTGTACAGTGAAAACAGTAATTTGAATATAAAAATCTGTTTTATTTGCATGTTTATTTCCTTCATTAATGAAATATGATTCATAAAAATCACAATCTTCTGTACCATGATCAATAGTCAGATGTGAATTCAACATTCCACTGACAAAATTCCAAGCTACTCTTGAGATCAGTGAGTATTTTCATTGTACAAGGTTACACTTTTATGATTACAAAGCATGGCTTCACATTCTGTTTCATTAATATAGCAAGTTATTTAGATTTGAATAATGCCTTTTAATTTTACATTATCCATGTTCAGATTTTTATCATTGTTAATCAAAACTGTATGATCATAAAATGTTTCCAAAATGTGAAATGTGTCTGAGTGCCAAATACTCCCTCAGCTTTCATCCTCTATTCAATCACTCAGTACTCATCCACAAGCACTGTGACACACAATATTTTATATCCATATTTTAGGATGGTATTAATTATTCACTTCCACAACTAGCTAATAGATAAAGACAAGCTATAGGACAAGATGCTGTCAGTGCCATAAATGAGGTAAGGTGACATTGGACTATAAATTGAGAGTTCCAAGAGCGTGAAGAAAGCATTTATACTCTAAGGACATTACCTGCATGGAAGTGTGTACATTTTTTTACCTGACCATTACCTAGATGTTATACAATTTCAGACAATTTCAGAATGCATTTTTTTTTTTTTGTGGGACAAAGGTTCGAACTCACGACCTTGCACTTGCCCAGCAGGCACTTGTGCCTCGGAGCTATCTCCCCAGCCCCTCAGAATGCATTTTGAACTACATTATTTTTATCCAAAATTCTGTGTTTTGGATGGGGTGGAAAATAGCAGCTAGATATTGATAAATTTTATTATAAAATAAGACATTCACTGAACACTTTTGTAATTTTACACTGCAAATCATCCACCAATTTTGAAAAAGTAATTTTACATATGACCCTTCTTGCTTTATTCATTCATTAGTTTTAGCTAACTCTAATAAAAGTACTCACTCCAGTGTGATTAATGCACATGCTATTGGATGGTATTATCTGTTATCCTTTCAAATAACCCACTTTATGATATTCTGCTTATGACTGGTGGTCCTTAAATTAATTTCTTCTCTGCAGCATTTCCATAGATATCAGGTAATGGACTCTTGTAGGGGATTTAAGCTTTATTCATCTGTCCTTAGATGGCTCATAACCTTTTGTAAAGAAAAACATAAAATGATAAAAAATAATGCAAAACATTATAAATGAGAAAATGGCTCATATTCTTAAAATTATTTGAGTGAATTTTATGCTTTGACTCCACGGCTTTTGGATTTCTACTTCTAGAGGTTTTTCCATCTTTAGTTTGCTACATCTTATTTATCCATAAATGTTTAAAATCACTTTAATAGATTTCCTGACCACTGAGTATTCCTTTTTATCTTTATTCACATTTTATTCCAGTGTTTCTTACAACCCATTTTAAATGCATGAAGTACTTTACTTATATTTATAACACTTTAAAACTTTATAGATAATAAAATATGAAGGAAATAAATATCTGAGACCTAGAATCTGCATGAAATATATAATCAAGTGATTCTAAAAATGTCTGCCCATGTACTTAAAAGATGCATATATAGAAATATCCTTCTATATTAGTGTTTAATATTTCTAGAAAATATAATATATTGAGATTTATATTCATGTAAAGTTTGTCTGGGTGGTGAGGAGATTAATTTTGAAGAAAAATCAAACTGTTCCCAGAGCCACTGAACTAGGTACTTCCATAATTAGAAAAAGGCTTCTCAGAAGTCCTCTCAGGCTTTCCTGTGCATGCGCTATGCACATCTGTGACCTCTGCACATTTCACATCTCCATGAGTATGTACAACTTTAGAAATGAGTGTCCTTTTACTCACCTTATTTTGTAAAAGTAAATTTCAATAAAGAGGAGTTATAGAAGAATTTTTTCAGCTTTTTGGGCAGAAACGAGAAATTGCCACACAAAGATGAATATTTCAGAGGTAACTAAAAGGATATGCTTTTTCAATTGAAAGAGGTGCCAATAGACAGAAGCTCAAGAAGGCACTATAAAATCCCAAGCATGCTCTGAGATGTGTCATTTGTGTGTTGTCTCCAGGGCATTGTCTTCACACAAGACATTGTGTGCCCTTCTCCCAGGTGACAAGCAGGAAAGGCTCCTTGGGATTAAGATCTTCAAATGCATGCTTCTTATGCATAATTGGCTACGTGCACAACTAGGTGGGGATCAAGTCTCTCTGCTATTAGGCATGCTTTGAAACAACCTGGTTCCATTTTCCAGCACATAGTAAACAAGTTTAAGTAGCATCTAGTCAAAGAGAAATTTTCAATAAATGATTCTAGAAAATTTAAATGAGTTTTCCTGATTATATTCTTTGAATACCTCATATATGTTACTTACCTCCATTCATAACAATGAAGGGTACAAATATAAATTAGATAGAAAAGAATATATGCAAACTTGACCTTTCCAATTAAATGGAGTAAAGTGATACTTAAAGCATCAAAAATTAAATATCTTTATGACAGAAGGATGAGATAACGTTCATCCTCTCAACTTCCCATCATTTGTGTCTCATCACTGACTAATGTGGGCCCTAGATTCAGTGGTAATAAAAATTAACACTAAATAACAGTTTAAATTGGAAAATATATCAGTTATTTTTCTGTAACTGAAAAAATACTTGATACTTATAACTTAGAGGAGAGGTTTACTTTAGCCCACAGTTGCACATGTTTCAATCCATGTTTAGCTAGTTTCAAGGGAGAAATGCTGCAGTGGGAGGGCATGTTGGAAGAAATTTGCCCCATGGTATCCAAGAAGCAGGGAGGGAAATAAAGAAGAAGCTAAGGATAACATCACACCCTTCCAGTTCACAACTCTGTGACCCGTGTCCTCTAACCAGGCCCCACCTCCCCATACTCCAGCCACTACTCTTCAGTGCAAGAACCTACCGAGAAGAGTATCTAATGATTCAATCATCTTCCAAGAATTCCAACTCTGAACACAGCATAATAGTGGAGACATAATTTAGATCTAAACCATAACAAATGGTGAGGGAAAATAGGAAGACTACAACTTCAGTAGCTGAAGGGTGCTGATGTGGGGACTCAGACTAACAACCCACAAATGCAGTCGCCTGACGTTTAAGGATCAGTTCAGGCAAGCTGGGGCTCACTTATACAATCTCAGTCATGAATTTGTCACTCAGGATGAATCTTTGTGATTGAGGGGCAATTTGGGCCCCATAGGAAGAATCCTTATTACCCCAAAGGCATTTCCCATGATGTGAGACTTAGCGTGGAATCCAAGTTGACCACGGTTCATGGTAATGAAAATTCTGCACACAGCTAAATGTTTCTGAGAATTTTTATCATGATGTCTTCCATTTGGAAGGGTCTTGAAATAGGGCAGGTAAATTTAGGGCCAGTAAACCTATTTTTACCAACTGTTAGATTCACTCCCTAAGTGACTAATACGTCTCTATGCAGAGCTGTGAAGGATTTGACTGAGAATTTTACAACATGAAGATCAAGTTTGTTCTATATCTATTTACAATACAAGTTAAGGGGCTGGGGAGATAGCTCCATGGCACAAGTGCCTGTGTGGCAAGTGTAAGGTCGTGAGTTTGAACCCCGGTTCTGAAAAAAAAAAACACAAGTTAATAGTTGTGGGTTTCAGAAAACACTGCTTTTAACTCGGTCATGTGACAGAAAAGAATAAATTCTGTTTCAGATGAAGGCATAAGTATGTCTTCTGGCCAAAGTTCTATCTCCAATTCAATTGCAATTGCATCACCCACAAACACGACATAGTATTGATCAAAAGTGTGGATGAGATTTTCAATTACATACACTATCCAACAAGTGCATTGTTTTCCAAAAATTACAATATATCAAACTAGCAAAGGATAGAAAGCTTTTCCTTTGGTACAGAATTACCTTTTCACTTAAATCCTTCTCCTCTCTATAGATAACTATTTGCTTCCTTTTCTTTGACAGTCTACCTTACATTTTCTGTTCTGGATTCACTTGCTATGACACCATGTGCATCGTGACCATTTACTATGCCTAGAGAATGATTTGTAATATAGATCCTGTTTCAGGTGGAGTTTGTCAGATAAGTGTCACCAGCTGAGGCTCTAGAGTATGGTGGACACTCAACGAATAGTGCAACTAGATATGTTCTCCATGCTGAAATACACTGACTGATTTTGCTTCTCACAGATATTGAAAGGCAATAGGTGCAGACAGAATGTCTGGAACTCATTTCCCTTATTAATTCCTTTGCTATTTTAAGCTTTGTGTTAACATGTGGCTCCCCACTAATGCCAGCTACAGGAAGTTTGCAATTTATGCACATGTAGAAGTAAGTTATTAGCATTTTAAAACCTTGCAATGCGTTGGGAATGCCTCTTTTGCTACACTCCCTCCAGATCTGTTAGTTGTAATATTCTACTTTCTGCTAGGGGTGTTCCTCCTATAACTCTCAATAGAAACAACATAGCAGTCATCTCTTGCTTCAAGTATTGTGAATGAGTATTTTATTTTAGCAATATCTTCCTAAAACTTTCCATAGGAACTACAAACTCTCCTTTCTTGTCTAGTCCCCAGTTTGTAATAATGCCTCCAAAGAAATACGGGAGGAGAGAAAAAGAGCCATATTCCTTGCACTGCTATCTCAAGTCTCCCAAGGCAAGACAAGAGAACACAAAGAGAAAAGAAAATACATATTGTGTACCAGAAATATAGGAAAAATCTCAGGAGGTTAAACAAATAGGTAAATTCAACAGAAAATAAAGCAAAAATCACAGCAATTATGGCCAATATGCCCATAGCAAATTTGGGGAAAATAGTTACGAAACTGAACAAGCTAACCCAAATAATTCAAAATGTGTGCAACAGATTGAACCAGGATATGAAATCCTCAAAAATACGTCAGACAGAAATATCATAAATATAACCCTACATGGAATTCATACATTATAGAAATGACCAATATGAATATACAAGGTCTGATATTGAAGACAACACAATGAATTACTATAAAAAGCCCAAAGAAACAAACAAGAAAATAGGGAACAAGGGAAAACTATACAGCAGCTACTGGGTGATTATAAAAATGTAAAGCTAGTCATTGTTAGAGAAAAACTACATAGCACAGACATATTCAATAACATGATTATAGAAATTATAGAAGAACCCCCCAAAAATGTTAAAATGATGTTTATGAAACACAAGATAATTATGATGAAAGGAGAAGTTCACCAGGGCATATCCTTGTTCAATTCACAAAAGTCCAGAAAAGAAATAGAATTTTAAAGGCACCCAGAGAAATATAAAGAGTCACACATCAAGAAAATTCAACTATACTCACAGCAGACTTGTTAGTACACTGATGACCAGAAGAGCTTGTAATGAAGTATTTCAAGTTACAATCAAATAACTTCCAGCCCAGATTAATTTATCCATGAAAGATATCCTTAAAAATAGACAAATAAGGTACTTCCATTAAAATGACCAACTGAGATGACATATGAATACTAACCCAGCTCTAGGGATAACATCCCAGAATATTCTTGAAAGACACAATGAAATGTGCTCAGTTAAAGACACAGATAAGACCAATAATGTCAAAGGATGAACAGAAATAAAAATACCAGGAAAAGCAGAACAAAAGATATATCAACAGATAAAGAAGGCAATATTAATAAGTAGCCCATATATCTCAGTAGTATCTCTCAATGTTAATAACTTCAGTTCTGCAATTGAAAGACACAGACTGGAGACTGAATCAAAAAACAGAATCCAACAGTCTGTTGACCTAGGAAGTGCATTTAATCCAAAAATGTGTTAATGGAAAATTAAAGGACTGATAACATTTCACACACTAGGATGCCCAAAACAAGCAGGAATAGCAGTTCTAATGTACTTAACGATTATTTTGTCTCAACAACAAGACAAAAGTAACCAAGACAAATGGAAAATCATTTTAATGGGTACTTTAGAAATATATTTCCATAGATTTGTTGAGCAGTAATTTATATAGTTTAGCACAGTTACCTTAATGAATTTCATTTAAAAATTATTTATGATCCAGTTCATTGATAATAGTATATAATAAAGTCTTACACTTTTAGGAGAAAGTACATTAGTAGATTAGTAAAAGGATATTATTCTCTTTATTTTAATGTTTAAAGTACAAGAACGAAGTTTTGATGTGTGTAGCAATTCCTATCACATTTATTTTTGTTTATTGGTACAATTTTATATATATATATATATATATATATATATATATATATATATATATATATATATCATACATTCATACCACTGTTAAGAATCAAAAAGCAATGAGTAAAACATAGTGACCTTGAAATGCAAGATAATATCGTGTTGCCAACATTTGATTCTCAAATATTAAGCACAGCTTGTATTTCAGTTTTCTGAAGAGGCATAGCACAGTGGAATGGAGGCAGGTTTTCTCTTGATTCCACCAAGCTTTCACAAGGAACTATTTTCCCTTTGGCTCAAATAAGAGATTTTCATCCTCACCTCAAATCATCAAGTTTTCTTCTTCCAGTTCTGGAATTCGGTTAATTTCTAGTGTTTATTTCCTCTTATAAAGACAATAAAATCAAGAAAATTGAAGGCTTCTATTAATTGTGATTTAACAATTTTTAATTAATTTTGATTTCAAGATATGATAAATAATGTCCGGTTTTTCTGAAATTTGCTTGAGTATGGTTTCTATGTTTTTTTAGATAGCTTTTTATGATCTATGAGAAAATTACCAGAGGGCTGGGTATAGAGTTCAGCAGTGTAAGTGCGTAAGTGCTTGCCTGCAGAGCACAAGATCCTGAGATTGATCCGTAGTACAATGAAAAACAAAATTACCAGAAAACAATAGCTTTAGAAGCATAATTATTTTGTTTAAATATTTACGTGACACATGACACATTTTTAAATAAGCATTTATTGTAGATTTTAAGAAGAGGTAATGAAGACAGATGATATTTATCATTCAATTGCCTATATTTTTAAAAATACAAAATTGTGTCCGTTAGCACTTATCATTTTTTTCAGTCAGATTACTTCATGGGAATTTTACCATGGTCACTCTGGCAAGAGGAGCTGTCATCTAAAAGTCGCATACTTCTGGTGTGGTCAGCACCACACAGAATCGAAAAGACACCCCTTCCCCATGTAAAGGGCTGACTCTGAGTATCAGACTGTTTCCAAAAGAGCTATGTTCCCTTATTTCCAACGAGAGAAAAAAAAAAAAAAAAAAAAAAAACTATGGTACTCTTCCCATTAAGTATGTAAAAGTATTAATTCTTCAGGCACAAATTGAAGGTTATAGTACTTGGTTATAAGTAATTATGGATTGGAATCAGCATAAGATTTTTATTCATGAATCAATAGATTTTTGCACTTCCTATTGGGAAGTGTGTAGACAGACTAAGAATGGGGAAACATGAAGACACATTTGGGTAAACAAATAGTTGTTGAAACAACAACAAAACACAAAAAAGTTCAGATATTGTTAAAAGTGTTAAGTTGAAAATTATGTCAATGTGACCGACTTAAAGTGATACAGATATTACTCATAAAATCAACATAGTACCCATTTCTATAGCTTTAACAACCTCTCTACTTCACTTGCAAGAAACATGAGAGTCTGATAGACAATCTATTTTTGAAAAAATTTTTCTACTGCTTCTTCTGATAACAACTAATGTTGATTTCCAAAGGACTGAACTATTTAATCTTTTAAAAACACATCATATACATCTAATTTTCTTTTTTGGTATACATTAGCTCCTCAATGAAAGTGAAGTGACCCTCAACACTAGAGTATCAACATAAAGACTTAAGGCTTTATATATTAACTTTTCCCTTTAGCAGCATAGAGAGTTATTTTAGTTAACTAATGCAAAAGAAAGAAGTTACACTGAGACATGTAGGGAAAGAATCAGCCATGGTATTTGAATTATCACACTCTTAAAAAATGGATGCACACATAATTTTAAGCAGTTTATTAATCCTTCTGATAATAAGTTGATTTATGTTTAAATATTAACTCTCATATCATGCTATACAGCAAGAAGATAAGATGTAGTATAAATTACTTGTATTTTATTGAAACAACACAAATATAATATAGGATTTCATTTTCCATCTTTGGTCTGGCAGTCTGAGTCCATCAATAAGCATTTATTTCTTGGCTACTTTTAAAATTTCCCTAGATGAACATAAAGCAACTGGAAAGCATCATTTTCACCCACACTAACTACACACAAACTGAGTTAGGTTTTACACATGAAGTGATACATAAGGAACCTCAGCAATGTGATATGAAAGTGTATATGTAATTAGGATGCTGGCAGTTTTGAAAGTGGTTAAATAAAGAGATAATTCCAGAAGTGAAGACCTTTTGTATCACATATGGACAGAGCATGGAGTAAAAATACATTACATTCCTTCTGCTCTCCGATGGCACAATGATACAATGAGCCTCTTCATTGCCCCTTTCATGTCCTTATTCCTCAAAGTGTAGATAAAAGGGTTAAGCATGGGAGTCACCAAACTGTAGAACAGCGACATGAGTTTGTCCTTGTCCCGGGAGATAGTGGTAGAGGGCTGCACGTACATGCTGATTACGGGCCCATAGAAGAGAGATACAACCATAACATGGGAACCACATGTGTTAAAGGCCTTATTCTTTCCCTCTGAGGACTTAATCTTAAGCACAGAAGCTATAATGAATGCATAAGAAACCAGGATAAATGACAAAGGAACCAGGGAATAGAATGTTCCGACAATGGAGAGCATAGTCATGTTGAATGTAATGTCCACACAGGACATCTTGATCATCACAGGGACTTCACAGAGAAAGTTGTCCACTTTGTTATTACCACAGAGGGGCAGCTGGACAGTGAGAGACGATTGCAACAAGGAGTTAGCCAAGCCACTGAGCCATGCAGTGGTTACTAGAAGGACACAAAAGTGCCGACGCATGATAGCTTGGTATCTCAGGGGCTTGCAGACGGCCGTGTGCCGATCCAGAGACATCACAGCTAGAAGGACACACTCTGTGGCCCCCAGGAAGTGAAATAGGTAAAACTGCACCACACAGCCGCCATAGCTGATGGACTTGTCCAGACTGCACAGATTTACCAGGAGCTGAGGGATAGTGGTGGTAGTGAAACACAGGTCCAAGAAGGAGAGGTTAGAAAGGAAGAAGTACATGGGGCTGTCTAGGTGAGGGTCTACCTTGCACACTATGATAATGGAGATGTTGCCCACAAGTGTGCAGATATAAGCAACAAGTACCACAATGAAAAGGGGCATTTCCAACCAAGGGTGGCTAGAGAAACCCAGCAGAATGAAGACTGTTGGTATGCTGGCATTGCTCAGAGTCACGGTTGATGTCACCTCTGTCATATAATTCAAGTTTCTGAATGAAGAAAATCTCTTAATATTGACTTTTTCTGGTGGTCAACCTATCATATTAAGTAAAATAGAGTTAAAAAGATGTTTTCACTATAATGAAACCACCAAAATTATTTGATATTTGCAAGTATAAAACGTAACAGTCGAAGAAATATCACTTTGTTGTTTCTCTAAAAGACTAATATATCTCCATATTTTACCCAAGAGATACAAATAAGGCAACCTTTTACAGAAGAATGAGCGTGTAAAGGGAAACTCTCAGGTGATCTTACATTAAAAACTAAATTGAGTGAAGTAATAATCCTGAAAGTTCCCTAGAAATACCCATGCTTACTTACCACAGATGTCTGTGTTCACCCAACTATGGTCTGGCCCTCATCATGTTCTTGGGGTTATGTGTTATTTTAGGTGATCTTGGAACTCTGCGAACTCTCAGTGGATTGATCTGATTTGCAAAAACAGAGTCATATATTGCTACTCCTTAGATCTATTCTACATAGACTGACACTTGTCAATTTGAAGTGGTGTTCTAAAAGGAAAACATACATGGCAGAAGAAAGAAGGAAAGAAAGAAATTGAGAGAGAGAGAGAGAGAAGAAAGAAAGAAAGAAAAATACTCATTTAACTATGTAATCAGAGGTTTAAAAGAGAAGACATGAAGGGACTACTTGTAAAGGAAAGAAATAAAGGTTCATCAAAGGCATCAGTCCTTAGCACCATGCTATAACATATATTTATGCTTTTCATATTGATTTATACCATGCTTTTGATAGTTATATTTTTATCCATATTTTTATTTATTTTCATTACAAGTGTGAGTATATGTGTACTTGTGTGATCTGAGTTAAGTAATGATAAAAGTTGAAAAAAAGAAAAAACAAAAGACACCTTTGAAAAACGCAAATTTGAAATCAGAAAACCAGACCCACCCCAAGGCCAACTGTTAATACATATGCTTTAGAGGTGCAACCATGATTTGTAGAAGTTTCCTGGTTGATTTTGCTGTGTCAGTTAATTAGTCAAAGGATATGGCCACATTCTTTCAAGAGTAACACTTCATTCTGGGTTACATATGCTCATAAAACACTGAGTTGTGTTTGGTTACGCGTCTATATCTGCTGTCTCAGAAGGATTAAACATTGTTCCCTTCTATTCTTTGAATAATATAAATGCTAGCTTGCATAAGATAATGCCTTTAAGAATTTTTATGGCAGCACCCATTGATTTAATATTAATGTCCACTGATAAAACAGTACAGAATACTTGTGGGTTGTGAATTGCTTTTAAGAAGAGCTCATTTATTTACTTTATGTATTTTCTGATATGCAATTTTGCATAAAGAGGTCACATTACCCGGGAACTTTTGCAAAGATTAAATCAATTAAATCATTCCCATCCATAGAAGATACTTACCTTAAACAAATGTTAAGCTGACGTGTTCAGAAGTTTATTATTCTAGGAGACTGAGGCACAATAACTATGAACTGGAGATCATCCTGTGCAATTTAGTGCCTTCCAAAGACCCTGTCTCAAAATTTGAAACAAAACAAACAGGAACAAACAAATGGAAAGAAATGCCAGAATGGAGTTCACTGAAAAGACCCTGAGTTTAATTCCCAACACACAGCAAAAAGTCAATGTTGATACTTTTAGTACTGTTCACTTTTCTTTCAAAAAGGAATTTTAATCTTTTCTTTTTATCACAATTGCTACTAGGGATTGAAACCTTCCCTGCATTCCGGGATTTTTTGGGATAGCATATACAGATTCTTAACAGTTACTGCTTTATTTTATGCACAAAATCCTAAATCAGAGCTGGAAACCTCTTTAACTTTGAAATAATACTTAAAGAAGCTCTTTGCTCTTTTATAAAGAGGGATAAATTTGTTCTTAAAGATATCATAACTCTCAGTAGACATTTCTCAGCAAGAGGCACTACAGAAGTTCCCTGTGGACATACTTTCCTTGAACGTACTTCTCCAATACAATTAAACAAAAAATGGTATTTGCAATGGAAAATGCACTTAGGACTAAAATTTCTTATAAAATTTGTTGGTATATGAAATTTTTCTTAGATAACTATAGAAAAATTAAGCCAATTATTTTTGTGTCAAGACTTCTTCTGTATTTTATTCAGGATGTATTTCTTGATATTTCTGTTATATTAAAGGTGAGAAAGCAATAGTTGTATACAGAGATGGATGAGGCTATCACCTTGAAATAATACTTTTAAAGGAGTTGAAAACTGTTACGTTAGGCCGCCACAGCCACCACGAAGCTGGCTGACAGTGTGCTGCGGGGCTTCCGTGTCGCTAAGATGTTCTGCGAGAGCTCAGACAAGATTAACTGTTTTGACTTCAGCCCCAAGGGCAAGACGGTCATCTTGAGCAGTCAGGAGGGCAAACCTGATAGAGCCCTGTACAGTAGGAAATATGGTGTGAACCTCATCAGATACACACATGCAGCAAACATAGTTGTTTACAGCTCTAACAAAATAGATGATACTATTCCCTACCTGTTCTTGTATGACCACAAATGTATCAGCTACTTTCCTGGACATAGCAAAAGGTGGTGGCCTAATTCATGTCACCCAAGGATGACACTTTCATTTCTGGATCTCTTAATAAAACCATTCAGCTTTGGGATCTTCGGTCTCCTGCCAGTGCTGCATATATCTACAGGGCAAGCCGATCCGTTCTTTTGATCCAGAAGGGTTAATTTTTGCTGCTGGTGTCAACTCTAAAATGATCAAGCTTTATGATCTTCATCCTTTTGACAAGGGACCATTTGCAACCTTTTAAGATGCAATATGATCAGACTTGTGAATGCACAAGACTTAAGTTCAGCAATGATGGCAAGCTCATGCTTATTTCCACCAATAGCAGCTTCATCTGTCCATTGGCCTCCAAGGGAGTGGTAATGTACACATTGGGGGTTATGCCGACAGCAAAGCTGTCACGCTAGAGGCTTCGTTTACTCCAGACTCTTAGTTTATTACGATTGGTTTAGAAGATGGCAAGAGCCATGTTTGGAATGGTAAGAGTGGTATAAAAGTAACAGTTTGGAGGGTAAACACACAGGCCCCACTACCTGTCTGCAGTTCAACCACCAGTTCACAATATTTGCCAGTGCATGTTCCAACCAAGGTGGGCTTTCTGGTTGCCCACCATTGAAGACTGACTCTGATGCTGTTTGTATAATCCTGAATTGTGAGGGTGGCCAGCAGGAAAAACTCAGAGAACAGTGAGATTGGATCACTTGACTGGGCTGGAGAACATCCTTTAACATGGCCTTCCTTTGGATGTGCTGGTCATCTGCTCAAAAGAAAAAAAATTACTTTGCTGAGTTTCTTCAAACGATTTATGATGCCACAGATTCATTTAGGGCTTGGCCTTTACAGCTGCCGTGGCACCAAGCCCTTCCAGAGGAGTAACTACACTTGTAATTAGGTTATAGTGGAGAGCTCAATACACTCTCAATTTTGAATGCATTTGCTGCTGAGGAACCCGTGAAATTGTCGGTTCTGCACATCCATTCTTCCACCCCTATAAATGCATGGGAAGCCAAAGTTCTGGTTTTGAGATACTAGGGAAATGTATTGCCTCTTGCCCTCCCCCTGCATGTGCTGCTACTGGGTCTTCCTGTGTACTTACGGCATTATTCCATGGTCGTCATGTTCTTAGGTGCCAAACATTTACAGAAGTCTTCATATGACTTGGGGTCAGAGACTGTAGGACCTTCTTTGAGAGGAAGCCATGCATTTAACCTTGTGAGATGGGTGGTCTAGGTTAGCCTCTGGCTCTGAAGTGATGTTGTGTGGGGAAAGAGCCTAAAAGGGAATGGAAGCAGATAGCAGGCAAGTTCTTAGGGTTGGAAGGTTTATCAGCAGTCTGGTGTATCCCCCCCATCAAGACAAACCCAGTCATTCTGGGTACCTACCAGCCTTGGTTTTCACAAAAGCAAAGTAGGTGTCTGTTTTCGTACTTGAGATGTGTCACACAGTACTGTGGAGTGAGCGAGTTTATACTGATGCCTTCCTTCTCTGCTCATCACAAATTGTGCACATAGCCTCACACGACACTCCTTCCTCATTCACCCACTCCAGCTCCCACTCAAGAACTGGTTCTAGGCTTGTGTTATATTTAGTCTGTTTATATATGACCTTCGATTTGTTTGTATTCTGGCACAGTGTATGCACCTCCCTTCAAATATATTTGTGCATGTACCTACATGCATATGCATATACCTACATGCATGTCCGTCTGTAGTCTCTCAAAGTTCAGCCTAAGGAGATAAGAGTTCTGCAGCCCAGGAAAAAGACTTCATCCTTGCAAATAGTGTTTGCCCCAAGTGTTAGTCTTCCCTATTACCTTTTTCCCTTTGGAAGACTAGATAAAACAACACTTCTAGTGTTTGCTGTTTCCGATGGCAGCTGAGTGAGGGTCTTGGGATGACTCTTCAGTGTTGCTTAAGCCCACACTTTGGAGCCCTATCTACAGTGTCATTCTCTTTTTTGCCTGCGGTGCTCTGCACTTACATATGTGGTAATAGTCACTTCTGCATGGCTTCTGTGAAAAGGATGTGAAACACCATTTGGGAACAGGATGCTGGAACCAAAATATTTATAGTTTGAGGCTACTTTGCCAGTTATAGGTCATTCCCACTTATATGGTATATCTGCTTTCTTGCTTTTTGTTGACTCCTATTGAGATGAAGGGGCTCTAGCTAGGCCTGGGATGAGATGAACTACAGAGAGGCTGTTATGGTTTATGTCTAGTTGTCCCACAAAAGCCTCATCCAGTCTATAGGTTGAGACTTGACTCATGAGTCACTGGGATTATGTGTTTTAATACTGATCTAGAGTTTGAGACTTGATCCACGATCCCAGGGATTATGTGGGATTGTAGGTGTGGCCTAAGGCAGATAGCGGAGGCGGAGGGCCTGAATGCAGTATAAAGAGAGACAGAGAGAGAGACTGAAGCTGTTGCTCTCTGCTCCCCTGTTTGATCAGTTGCCTTTGTCGCGATTGTAGCTGTTCTGCCACTATGAAATGGATGCTCTCTGCCCTGTTCCACTCAGCCTTGGGCTAGCCAAATATGGACTAAAACCTCCAGTAACTGTGCGCTAATAATCCGTTCCTTCCTTCATTTTGAGTGTTGAGTATTTGTCCCAGCAATGAATAAAAGGTAACCAAGACAGAGGCCATGGCCTTTTCTTCCTTTCATGGCCATCTTGGAGTAGAGCAAGTGGCATCTTACTAAGCTTCCAACCAGATGTTTATGTAGGCAGCAATCCCTGCAGATTCAGAAGTTGGCCCAACAAGGCTATGACTTTTCCAAGGGTTCACAGCTGCTGGGACTAAATCAAACCATCACTGTTTGTGTTCGGTAGCTGGTAGAAGCTATGGATAATTAACACATTTTACCTAAAGCAATTACTTTCTTGTGAAACTGAAAAGGTAAGGTCATATATCTTTCCCAAAAGTAGATAAAATCTGCGACTATTACCATGCCACCTTGTGTAGTTCTGCCTTCCTGAAGTATGGAGACTTGAAGAATAAAATGATCTGAGCTGTCAGCTGCCTACCTTTTTAAGACAGAAAATATGTGCTAGGACTAACTTCAGAGAGAGTGCTTGAAGTCATGGGTTAACAAGAAAGGCCACGTAACTTACATGTCTGTAACAACAGAATGACTTGCCCAGAATAAGGAAGAATTTATGCTGGAGTTCCTATGCCCAAAGCTAAAGCACTGTGTCCTTTGAAAATATGCAACCTCACAGCCTCTACTGCTGTGGAGGCAGTACAGTTTGTTCCAGAGTTGCTGAGAAAAGAAAAGATGCAGCTGGAAGGGACCTGAGGCACTGGGATGATGAAGATAAGAGAAAAACTCAGGCTGAGAGCTGTGCTGCAGGGATGTGTCGGTCCAGCAGAGGTGCTTCAGCTCCTCACCGGGAGGGGCTTCTCATCACCTTCTGAAGACCCAAGGCCAGAGCCACTGCTGTGTATGTGACAGTGATACTGTACTGCTGATCCACCAGCCAGTAGGGTATCTTAAATGTTCCCTATTAAATCATAATTGTTGTTTATTTTTAAAAAATTAGGATTTATACAGTTTCCTGCCAAAGTGCTATGCAGCACTATTAATCTTGACTTTCAGTGTTTCTCTAGACATTTCTGTGCCTAAATTTTTGATGTGTTTAAATAATTATTATTCTACTGTGCATGTGATTTTATATCTCTTTTGTGCTTAACATATAAATATTTTCCAAGTTAAAAAAAAAAACTGTTGCATTAATAAATTTCTCCATATGTAATGCTTCTCATCCTGATTGAGTTAAAAAAAAAGTTAAATGAGTTTAATTTAACATTTATTTTTTAGTCTTTTATTGCTCCAATATAGGAAACCTAACCTAGTCTTCACAAAGCCTAGGCAGCCAGTTGGGGTAAAAAATGGTTCAATAATATTGGCTAGTCTTTGGTTTTAGCATTAATGTGTAAAGCTATCAATTTCTCTGTAAGCATCAAGTTAGCTGCGTCTTATACATCATTTTGATGGTTTATAATTTTATTTAGTGTTCTTATAAAATGCAAATATTTTCTAATTTCCTGAGTTAGTGAAAGAAGCATGGGGGGAGCAGGCTGTGCATGAAAGATGAGATGAAGGAATGCATGAAACAGATTTGGGAAGAATGTAGTTCTAGCTGAGTGGACAATTTCAGATGGATCTAGAAATATATGATGATTATAATCACATATTCTTCTCCTTCTTCTCCCTCCTATCCATGCACGCCACATGTTAAAAGAATATGGGACTCTGAAGTGTGGTTGTTCTTTGATTCCCAGAGAAGCTTAGTGCCCAAGAATTAATGTACTCTCAAGATACATTTGTTGTACCTCTCCAAGGCATGGCCATCTCCACAGAGGATTCCTAGACAAAGCTCTCCTGTCATGCAGACTAAATCCCACATGCCTTACAGCTTGTTACAGCCATGGCATCTTTCTGTGGCTTGGACTACCGCCCCCCTGTTGATCAGTGTGGTTCCTGGTCTTCTGTAGGTTATCCTAATTCATTGCTACAGGAACCCAAGACTGACCTTCCATAATGCTTCGTTCTCTTCTGTGTTTGCTTTCTATTTCTCTATATTTACATTCTTATGCTCTTCTTGCTTGATTCCAAAGATTTAGTCTGCTTTATAACTTAGTCCTTGCTGCAATAATTTAAATAAATCCTGATCATTGTTCAATTTATTGTCTAGTCATTCATTTTTCCTGAAGAAGAATGTTCACCTTAATCTTATTTTATTGCTATTTTAATTTGCTTTTTATTTACTTTAAAGACATGTTTTTGCTGTGGTAGTAATAGCCAGTTTTTAAAGGACCTGAATACACCATCCAGAGACTAAATACTTATCTCAAGCTAGATTTCAACTTAATTCATTCTGTACATATAACCCTTATTTATTATCATATAACCCATATTTATTAACATATAACCCATATTTATTACCCATTATGGAATGTCTTTAAAAATTAGAAGCAGGTCTATTAGTATGACCCATTGATGAATATATGAATTAATTTTATTTCTTGCTATACTGTGGATTGAACACAGAGCCTTCTCAAGGAGTGAAAACTCCAGCCCATTTCTTAATTTTTATTTTATTTTATTTTATTTTATTTTATTTTTTGTATCAGGACCTTGCATTTATTTTATTTATTATATTATTAATGTATTTACTTATTTTGTATTTTTTTAGTGAAGGGTCTACAGAATATTCAGGGTTTCACTACTATATCAGATTTGTAGCAATCCATCTGTGTATAGTGTCCCAAGAGCTGGAATTACAGGTGAGCGTCACCATGCCCAGTCTCAACTGCAGTCTCAGCATGTCTCTGGGGACACATCAGGCTGGCAGGACCCTGTGCCTGCTTGCAGGTGCTTTAATTTGCTGAACTATTTGGCCTGCCCAGGACCTTTCATTTACTAGGGAGGCTCTTGAGCCACTGAGCTAAATCTCTGGCCCCCACTTTTTAATTTAGAGACAGTGTCACCTGGATTTTTTCTAAATTAGGCCCCCAGGTTGTGGAATTACAGATTGTGTTACCATCTCTGGCTTGTTAATTGATATAAATAGGTAAATAAATAGACAAGTTTATAATTTATGCATACATAAAACAATCTCACATGAAAAATGTATTGCATTTTCATTGACTATGACTCAATATGTTGGAGGAAAAGAATTCATCAAAATAGCTGAAAACACTATGTGCTATCCAAAACCATAAGATTTCTACAGTGTAAAGTGCTTCAAAAAATTAGCTTTGTTTTTAAGTTAAAAGTTTACATTCATGGTCTAGGGAGATATTCTACAGTCTAAGCACATGCAAGGCAAGGTCAAGGTATTGAGTTCAGTCCCAAGTTTGCTCCCCAGTACCACATGTTGTGCCAGCCCCAGAACTAGGATGTGCTGTTCTGGCCCTGAAAATGTGTGTGGGGATGCTTGTCTATAACCCCAGCATTGCAGAGACTGAGACAGGAGGATAGCCATGAATCCAAACTGTGTAGAGAGACTCTGTATTAAAAGAATAAAAACAAGAGAGAAGTTCATGCCCATGCATTGCTCCATTCTATGTAGTACTTATTATTACTAAAAGTGTCTGCATGTACAGTCTTACACTTATTTTCTTGGCTATCAGACTCAGACACAAACTGCAGCACCTGCACTACGGATTCCACCTGACTAGATGGAATAGTCACTGACACAGATCAAGGACTAAGGGAGAAGAATCAGTGAAATTCCAGCTACCTGGTAAATAGAGAGGGCATTGAGTTTATAATTCTATAACATTGAAAGGTCTTCATTATTTATAAGTCTCACTGACTACTCTTGACCTTTGACTAAGTGACAAAGCACAAGCATTGCAAGATGTTATTTTATGTTGGATTTTCTGTGGTCATCACTTCCATTGATAGGATAATCAAATATGAGGTGGAATGGAGTTCACTTATATCAGACAGAAAGAGAAGACAAAAAATATATAGCAAAGTATGCTTTTATGAAAATGTTTCTTTCTTTAAAAAGTACGTGTATGTTTATATACATGACTATATTTAATTATCATGAGTATACAAACTGGATCGAAAAAGTAATATTTTTCATATAGTAGAGATTATCTTAAATTATATCCAGTATAGTATTTTCAAATACCGTTGTTCCTTACTGCTTGGCACTCACTGGTAACAGGAGGTGGATGTTACCAAAAACCATGAGCAACAAAGAAACGATGTTTATGTGAAGTGAAGCAGGTCACAGGGCGATCAGCCCTAACAAGTTCTACCTTGAGTTCTTACAATCAAGTAAACAACCACCGTCAGGATAAATATTCCTGTGAAAATGTCTCAAGTGTCAATTGGGAGGACTTTCAGAGCAGTTGACTGCAAACTATCGTTGTAATTTAAAGACCCACTAGTTTGAAGTCACTTTTGGAACCAGCTCCCCACTTGGCTCCAAAAACCCCACAGACTGTAGGCTGTGCAGTAGGGATCTTACCACCGCCCTTGACAAGCTACCTGTCAGATGACATTCATCTGCTACTTCCATCTATGGATCTCTCACTACTCTGAAGAAACACAGATAAGAATACTCTGGGGCCCGGCGGCATGGTTCAGTGGTCTAACGCGCCTGCTTGGGAAGGCTTGGGCAGCTTCAGGGACCACGGTTTGGTCCCCGGCACCACATGCTGCGCCAGCCCTGACCTCAGGGCGGGCTGAGCCGGCCATAAAAATGAGTGAATAAACAAACAAAGGTTCTGAAACAAGAAAAATAAATAAATAAATAAATAAAAATTAAAAAAAAAAAGAATACTCTGCTGCACAAGCAAAGGTGTTTTGTGCTACAAGTCAAAAAAATTATACAGCAAATAGATTTTTTGCCAATATTTACAACTCAACAAAGAATAGCAGTGTTGGAGAAAAATATTTTAGTTATTTCACAATAACTGAATCTTTAAATAAATCAGTGACATGAAATGAGTATTCTAACTAGAAAGATATTAAAGATGAATTTCAGAGATTTTTATATTTTGCATGTCACATATTTATAGAAGATATAGACTGATGTTTTATACATTTACATAAATCCCAGACCTCATTCTCAATCAAAAAAATGGTTTTAGATATATTAAAATTATGTTGTGAGTAAAATACCATGTTTTATCTTCCTTTTAAATGGCTCTTCTCCAAATGTGAATGATTGTTAGGTATTGCATATTGTTTTTTATTTTAATTTGGAGGATATTCTTGTGAATTCATAAAAATTTTTATTCTATAACTGCTGAGTAAAGAGACAGCAGGCACTGAATGGATCTATGGAATATTGAACTGGCAGATAGAGAAACCACTCGCTGCCTACATCATAAGGGTGGGGTCTACTCGTATTCCATCAGTCTCTTCACTGCCCCTCTTACGTCTTTGTTTCGGAGGGTATAGATTAGAGGGTTGAGACTGGGTGTGACAACTGTATAAAAGAGGGCAATGAATTTGCCTTGGTCTTGAGAACTTTCTTTTGGAGGTTGAAGATATATCCACATGGCTGGGATGAAAAACAGAGAAACAACCAAAAGATGGGCTCCACATGTTCCAAAGAATTTTTGAGACCCAGTGAATGTTGGCATCCTCAGCACAGCCTGGATAATAGCACCATAAGAGGTCAAAATGAGAAAAAGGGGAATTACAACAAAAATAGAACTGGTGACCAGAAGAACCAGTTCATTAGTATGAGTATCTACACAGGATAATCTCAGGAGTGCCGGGACTTCACAGAAAAAGTGATCTATTAAGTGGTGATCACATAAGGGTACCCAGAAAGTAAAGAGTGAATGAAGTGCAGAGTTAGTAAAACCACTTATCCAGGAAGCTACAGCCAACAGATGGCATAAACGAGGGTGCATGAGCACAGTGTAGTGCAAGGGTTTGCACACTGCTACATAACGGTCATAGGACATCACCACCAGCAGGACACACTCTGTCGTTCCCAGGGCAAGGACAAAATAGAGTTGAATCATGCATCCAATGTAAGAAATGGTCTTCTCTGGATCCCAGAGGTTGACCAGCAACTGGGGAATGGAGCTAGTGGTGTAGCAGAGATCCAGCAAGGAGAGATTTGAGAGGAAAAAGTACATGGGAGTGTGGAGACGAGTATCCAAACGTGACAGGACCATGACAAACAGGTTGCCTACTAGTGTCATCAAGTAGAAGACCAAGATTACTACAAACAGGGACATTTCCAGGTGAGGCCACCTGGAGAAGCCCAGGAGGATGAAGGAGCCTTCAGCAGTAGCACTGATATTGTCAATCATATTGATGTTACTTGAGAAAAAAAAATCACTCAAAAAAATAAGAACAGTCTCCAAAATTTGTATAGAAATATGTAAGAGAAACAAATATTAGTCTTGAAGCTGTCATTTTTCAATCCTAGGAAGATTTCAGCATTAAAAATATTAGCCTCACGCACTGAAAAATACAAGATAAGAACCTTGAAGCCTATATAATACATAAAAGAATTAATAAATTAACAGTGAAAATAACATGACTTACACTAAATGCATAATAAATATAAAGAAAATGATGAAATTAAACATGAATAGAAACAAAACTAATAAGTAGCATTTTAAGGAAAAATTGTGTATATATTCTAAAACATCTCCCTTGAGTTATTTTCTAATTGGAAAGTGGAAAGTAGCAATCTTTGTCATTGAGGAACCTGTGGACACAGCCATTGTCACTGGGTGGTGAATGTCAGCATCCCAGACTAGAGACCAAGAAGCTCTGTGTGGCTGCCGAGGTGAAGTTCTCCACAGACAGGAGCTCACTTCAGTGCTGTTATGGCCACATTGCACAGTCTCGCTGTAAAATCAAGGAAGACTAGCCGGGTGTGGTGGCGCACGCCTGTAATCCCAGCACTCGGGAGGCTGAGGCAGGAGGATCAGTGTGAGTTCAAGACCAGCGTGGGCTACAAAAGTGAGCTCAAGGCCAGCCTGAACTGCATAGTGAGACCCTGTCTCAAAATGACAAAAAAAAAAAAAAAATCAAGGAAGACTACAACAAACTCCCATTGGGACAAAATGGCCTTCCGACATGCTTTTAAATGTTTAGATCAATGAGGCAATGAAGACAGAGAAACTGGTCCATGCTGATAGGTCCCACGAACATGTATTTTAGGGTAGCTATCAGGAAATGACTGAGACATCTGGAAAAA